>JASVEL010007335.1:0-255525 GCA_032618575.1 Nicotiana noctiflora
ACATGATGTATTATATGCATATGTGTATATATATATATATATATATGTATATATACATATATATATATATATACACACATATGTATATATACCAACCTATAACACCGCTGTTTTTTACTACAATTAACGCACACAATTACATATCACCCAAAAATGTAAATCACATGACTTCGATATCAAACACTAAAAATGCAAAACCTAGCATATATTTTTGTATTTTTAATTTAAATAAATAAACGTGCACACAAAAAGATAAAATAACACAAAATCACAAAAATCATGCCCAACACGAAACTATTTTTATTTTTTGAATTTTCTGGGAGTACTTCTCAAGTAAGGCAAAAATCACGTGCTCACAGGTACGAAACCGTTTCTCAACATTTCATGAGCCACCATGACGTCTGCAGTAATTATTTTGTCATTGAGAATGCATTCCCCTTCTGGAACTCGGTTGACGGATACCGCATCGCAGATCTGGTATACCCATGGCCCAATATCCTCTTCTATCTCAACAAAGGGGATGATGGTGCCTGATTGTAGATCATTCTCTCCATGGACTACGATATCCTGTCGATCCCACTCAAACTTGACTAGTTGGTGTAGGTTGGATGGAACCGCTTTTGCCGCATGGATCCACGGTCGTCCTATCAGAAGGTTGTATGAAACTACCATGTCCAGCACCTGGAATTCCATGGTGAACTCCACAGGTCCGATTGTCAAGACTAACACTATGTCCCCGACCGATGCCTTGCCTCCTCCATCAAACCCTCGGACACATATGCTATTCTTTCGTATCCTGCCGATATCCACTTTCAACTTGTTTAGTGTAGAGAGAGGACAAATGTTTGCAATGGACCCATTGTCGACTAGGACTTTGGTAACCACCGACTCTTCACACTTTACCGTAAGATATAAAGCCTTGTTGTGCTTGGTGCCTTCCTCAGGCAACTCATCATCGGTGAAGGTGATCCGGTTCGCTTCGAAGATCCTATTAGTGATCTTTTCCAAATGACTCACAGAGATTTTATTGGGTACATGGGCCTCATTCAAAACTTTCATCAAGGCTTGCCGGTGTTCTTCAGAATGTATCAATAGGGACATCAATGAGATTTGCGCAGGAATTTTCTTCAGCTGTTCTAAGACAGAATAATCATGCAGCTTCATCGTTTTCAGGAATTCCTCTGCCTCTTCGTCAGTTACCGGCTTTTTTAGTGTTGCCGGAGTAGTCTTCCTCAATTCCGCAGGGGCAAAACATCTCCCTGAATGGGTCAAACCTTGCGCTTCACAGACTTCCTCTTTAACTTCTTTTCCTCTGTAAGTTGTCATGACCCGATCATAATTCCATTGAATAGCTTTGCTATTAGCTATCGGCAACTGTATTGCTAGCTTGATGATGAAAGGATCCACTCGAACACCTGCTACAGTTAAGACGGGTTTGGTTGCTTCCCCTGGTACAACTATTTTTGCTCCCTCTAGCCTTATAGGCACTTTGTTCATACTTTCCTTTTCTGCTTCCGACCCTTCTTGTACGTCCTTCTTGCAGATGAGTGACTCATCAATGCTTGGCCCCTTTTTCATTCCTACCCCACTAGAACTGATCATCATTACGGTCTGAGAGGTTTTCTCCTTTCCCTCTTCTACCCGTACCAACTCGATCATGTTGGTCTCATGATGAGTTGGGAGTGGATTTTGGTTGATGTTGGGCTCCGCTGGAGTTTGGACCTCAATTCGGCGAGTGTCATTGAGTTCTTGGATAGCTGTTTTCAACCTCCAACACTTTTCTGTGTCGTGCCCCGGACATCCCGAGCAATATGCACAATTTATTGAATGATCCAGATTTTTTGGGAGAGGGTTTGGTAGCTTAGCCTCGACCGGATTCAGCAACCCTACTTGCTTCAATCGGTGGAACAAACTGGTGTAAGACTCTCCCAAGGGAGTGAAAGTCTTCGTCCTTGGTGCTCTGTCGTTCTTGAAGGCTTGATTCGGACGAAAACCCGCACCCGTGGGGTTTCTATAGGCTTTTGAGGGTGGGCAATTATTCTGTAGATTTGGCGCATGCCATGGTGCCTGGACGGGAGGTGGGGCATATGATTGGGCGTGATGGACGGTAAAATGGGGATCAGGTGCTGGATAGTAGTATTGCGGGTGGTTATATGGATTGTGAGAGAAATTTTGTTGGTGAGGCTATGGCGAATTATACTGGGGTGCGGGGCCTCTGTTTCTGAACCATGCTTCGGAATCGACTGCCGCGACCTCTTCTTTCCTCTTTTTTCCAAGCACTCCTCCGGTGCCACTTTGAATAGCTTGAGTGGTGGTTTTCAGTGCTGAATAACTCATGATCTTGTTAGCTTTCAGGCCTTCCTCAATCATAGCCCCCGTCTTTATCACCTCAGTGAATGACTTACCCACGGATGTCACCAGATGTCCGAAATAGGTTGGCTCCAGTGTCTGCAGGAAGTAATCCACCATCTCATTCTCTCTCATCGGCGGATCTACCCTTGCTGCCTGTTCCCTCCAGCGGAAACCAAATTCTCTAAAACTTTCGACGGGTTTCTTCTCTAACTTTAGCAATGATAAGCGATCGGGGATTATTTCAAGATTATATTGGAACTGGCCGATGAATGCTTGAGCCAAGTCATCCCATGTAAACCATCTGCTGGGATCCTGGCTGGTGTACCACTCTAATGCAGACCCCCCCAAACTCTGACCGAAGTAAGCTATCAGAATCTCGTCTCGCCCTCCGGCTCCTCGCATTTTGCTACAAAAACCTCGAAGATGGGCTACTGGGTCACCATGCCCTTCGTATAGGTCAAACTTGGGCGTTTTGAACCCGTTTGGCAACTGGACATCTGGGAATGGACACAGATCTTTGTAAGCGACACTGACCTGGTTACCCAAACCACGCATATTCCTGAAGGACTGCTCCAGGCTTTTAACTTTTCGAATAACTTCCTCATGCTCCAAACTTTTGAAGTGCTTTTCCGGTTCTGCAGGGTTATCCCAGTGAGTGGTGTGTGAATGCGGTTCAGGAGCCTTAAAGGTAGGCTCAGGAGAATAACAATGATTGTCATGGATTTGAAAAAGCGGCTCACTGGACGACTTTTGTAAAGTAGCAGGTGGAGGTGCCACAAAAATAGGGGTAACCGGAGGAGGAGTATTTTGTCTAGCTGGTGGAACCTAGGATGCATAAGGGATTTCCCCTTGATAATATGGATAGATCGGGGCACTTGTCGATGGATCAATGGGCGGATGCTCTGGTGCTGGTGTAAGAGTAGGAAGGTTTGGTGATGACTGTCCTCTAGCCCAGGCTAGGTGCATCTCTGTCATTTGCTGTCTCAACCGGTCCATCTCCTCTTTCATGATCTGTATCTCTGTTTTCTCCCCATCGAGACTTTTGCCGGAACTAGACATGCTTGCAGGAATTGGACCTTTTGATCTAGTATGGTAATGGTGATTGGACAGTATACTCTGTCATGTCAACTACTAAACTTTTCTGGAAATATGCAACAAACTTGTTAGCTCACTGAGTTTAACAGATATGTTATCACACGTTGGATGCAATGCCCCTAATCAATTAACCATTTCTGCATGTATTTATCACATGCGTCATTCCGGCTTTTATCTTTGAAAACCTCATTTGTTATTAACCTCCCTTTTTTCCTTTTTTTTTAAATTGGAATAAAAACCTTGCTTTTACAAACACGGCCTTTCAGCGCCTCACGGACGAAGATTATAAGGCTGTGAGGGTCAATTGACCACAAAAATCTACAAAATGACCCAAAAGTGGCCATTTATGCAAAGCCAGCCTTCTGGCATCCCTTTCGGGTACATTCGGCTGTTTTTGAAAATGGCATCACTTCGATTTATTGAAAACTAAACACACATTTTTTGAAAAATGGTGGTAAACTCAAGCTTGATTTTGAGGCTACGGCCCTTCAACATTTCCACATGGAATATTTCAAGGCTATTATTCAAAAAGAAAAATGAAAGATTTCAAAGTGGCCATTTTTGCAAAAAACAGCCTTTCGGCGTCCTTTCGGAACATTCGGCTATTTAAAAACGGCGTCACTTTGATTTTATTGAAAACTAAAATTTCGACATTTTTATTTTATTTTTTGAAGGGGTGGTTGGACCCGATGAGGGTTGCCTACGTATCCCATCTAATGGGGAGAATCAAACCAGCGTAGTTCGGTCAAATAAAAGAACTAAATCATTTTAATAGAACAAGCTATTTTTAACCGCATTTCTAAAATAAATTATTTTCAGAAAAACTAACTTATCTTTCATAAAATCAACAAAATTTATTGGAAATTTTTTTTGTGTTTTTCAAAAATTTATTTTCAAAGAAACTAAACTATTTTTTTTTTGTAAAAATTAAGAAAATTTATTTGGAAATTTTTTTGTTTTGCATTTTTTTCAAAATTGATTTTCAAAGAAACTAACTATTTAACAAAAATTATTCGGAGATATTTTTTTCTTTTTTTTTATTTTCATTTCTCTCAAAAAAAATATATATTTATTTTCTACAATTATTTTGACTTTATCAACCTGACATTTTCCACTTTTATCCTCTCTTTTTCTAATGACAAACCGGTCGGCATGTAAGATCGAACTAAATGCATAGACAAAGATGCATCAAGTTGGTCTTTTGTTTCAGGTACACCTGTCTTAGACAGGCCCAACCGCTGTGTTGAGCCTCCTAAGTCAATATGCACGTGATGCAAACAGACGTTCCTTATCGGGAATCTGGCAGAGGGTTTTGTTATTCTAGGTCATCATCTTGTTGGAAAAGGTACCTAGACTGGCCTTAACTCGAGTGGACAAATCGCCGAGGAGTGTCAGTGCACTGGTAGCATAGCTTTCCGGCTTAATTGACAATGCTCCCCGCCTAAATATGTGTGACTACAAATTCTTCAACGGGTGCCATGCACCACAGCTATCTTGAGTAAAAATGGGCTATGTCCAGCAAATGCCCGAGAGTATATTTCAAAGAGAGTCAGAAGAAGAAAATGGGTATCGGCACAATTTATATACAATTCACAAAATATCAAAGTGGAAAAAACAATATTTAGCACATTAATTCAAACATATAATGAAATCAGATAATAAACAAGCCAAATATAACAATTATTCATAGCTCGAATTCTTAAACCCTGAACCAGTGGTTCTGGGTTTTTGGTCCCCACCAGAGTCGTCAGAGCTGTCACACCTCCTTTTTACGCGCACCCGCGAGGGCGCGATGGAGTAAAGGAGTTTTTTCCAATTAAAGGACAATCGAAACGGGATTTATTTGATTAATTCAGAGTCGCCACTTAGGGAATTTATGGTGTCCCAAGTCACCGGTTGAATCCCGAATCGAGGAAAAGAATGACTCTGTTTAATAGTCTGTGTACCAGAAATCTGGATAAGGAATTCTATTAACCCGGGAGAAGGTGTTAGGCATTCCCGAGTTCCGTGGTTCTAGCACGGTCGCTCAACTGTCATATTCGGCTTATTTATCTGATTTATACCGTGCTTTAATTCATGTGCAAAATTCAACTTTTCACCGCTTTTAATATTATTATTCATTATTTTAATAAAGAATCGCAACGTCATGAAAAATGTTTTTCGGATCACACCGTACCAGTACGCATGTGCCCTTTAACGCATTTTTGACTCCGTTGAGATTTGGAGTTGGGTCACATAAATGTGCACCCGAATTTAGGAAAATAATATTATTAAACACGAGCCTAAAGCAACTACGCGTTTGCACTTTGCGAGGGCCATGAAATTCACTAAATGGCACGCCTCGAATTCTAAATAATTTTAATAACCAATTATTATGTGCTCCGTCTTTTGGTGTTTCTTATTATAGCGTTACGTGGAATTACCATATGACTTTTAAATACTGTAATGTCTAATGATTACCTAATACAATAGTAAACTATCATGAACCAATCTTTAAACTAAATAACAAAATCACACATGTTGTCTAAAGCTAAACAACATAGGTTTTTGCTTTTGCATTTTTAACAATAGTAAATGAATTAATGTATTTGTTCAAGAATAAGAGGTCATATACATCACAAAAATGTAAACTAATGAAGTAACCAAAATAGATGCTGCGGCTTTAAGACGGTAGAACCAAACTAATTAATCCCATAACTATATAATCATCACTGGCACACGACGTCATCAAATTTATGCTCCCATCCGCGGGAAAGCGAACATCATACGTTTTTAAGCATCACATTGATTCAACTTCAATTATATCACCAACTAGACAAATCACAGAATTAAATTACCAAACCAATAATTACCACTAAACTGAAATAAAATGAGTAGAGGATTAAGGAATAGAACCTCGCTGGCAACAGCAGGGAATTCGACTCGACACCTCGACTCGATTTCAAAAACTCAAACAATTTTTAGACGGCCACTCGAAGCAGCGAACCAATTAAAACAATGGCTCTTATATTAATTACTTTCCAGACAAAAGAATGTGACAAAATTTTCAGCAAAAGACTTTCTAGACACTTTCAACACCAAATTATTGCTATAATTTTCAGTAAACTCACAAATCAACATGATTTAATAGTTACAATTAGGAATACTAATAAACTCCATCTGTTTTCAATTTCAATTATGTCCGTGGTTGCTATGGGAAATCCAATCAGAACAAAATCCAACACATCCTAAATCAAATGACAAATGAATTCAGAATTGGTGTTGTCCTTCAGACACAACTAATTATCAGTTAGCTAACATCTAAAACCCGGGATCCAGTTTTTACATATGTAATGGCTTCTGAAATTGAGAATTTAAGAATCAAACAAATATCACAACTGAACATGCTTCAAAAATGCAGAAACATCAAGTAAACAACTGCTTTTTGACAAATCTCGACTTGAGTAAATCCACTTTAATGTTTATCCATTCTCATACATTAAAAGGTGAAATAAATACCTGGAAATGAGGGAAAAAGGAGTCAGATCCAGCAGTAGCAGTATCAGACCTCAACAGCAGGAAAACAACCAGTAAAACCAGTCCAAACCAAGCAATGATGCTAATAATCTCAATAAAAATAGTAACCCAAAGGCCAGCAATTAGAACCAGCAAAATGAACCATCCACCAAGGATTTTTACACCAAAATTCAAACCACAAAATAAATGGATCCCCAAATTACTTCAGGAGTTCAAGATCTCAAGAGATGATAAGAAAACTTCAATGCAACAGTCAATTTTCTCCTTTTCAGTCTCTGTTTTTTTTAGAGTTGTCTCTCTCAAGTCTATTTGTCTGTGTGTATATTCTTATTGTATGAAGTCTATGTCTCCTTTTATAGCCTTCAAACTCAAAACACAAGACTATTTTTAATTGTTTCAGATCTGTCTAACCCCTGTTATTCTCCCTTTTCCCACTTTTTAGTTGTCTAAGTATGGTTTCAACTATTTAAAACTCTAAAGTGCAGAAAAATGGTAGAAAATCCTGCTGTCCAGCAAGTCCTAGTACTCTTCCCATGTGCATTGCATATTAAACTAGGACTAATTCCTGGCCTTCACTACTTTGTGTCACTGATATGGTATAATTCAACTAAAAACATGCCCTAATGATTCACATGTGCTCAAAGTGGCATTCCACTAATTCTGAAGTTCTTTATATAACTAAATTTAATTCATCTTAAGCCTCTAACAGCTATATCCAATTCAAACCGCTAACTCATAATCCAAAACCAACCAACAAAATGAACACAAAAATCAAATCACTTTTATTCAAACAACAATGACCCACTGCCCGGGATTTCAAACAACAACTTTGCGAATTTAAGCGACGACATTTGTTAAATCGATCACAACATGTATAATAGATAACAAACTAATCGATCAGTCAATGATTCAAACAGATCTCGGCCAATGCTGGAAAAATACGAAACTAACCATTCGACGATGCTAATCGACGCGAATACGTATTCTATAACTAACATATTCAATCAAACAAATCAGAAACAACAAATTGACCAAATAAAGGTCTTTGATAGAAGAATAGAAAACAGAAAATTGAAAAATATCCCAAGAAAATCAACAATGAACGAAACTACAAAACGATTAAACTAAACCGACGAGTATGAATAAACGAGAACAGAAAAGGAGAAGAAATACCTTGAAACAAAATATTAGAGACTCGGCCAGCTTGGGCTTTGGGATTCAAGGTTGAAAAGACCTTAATTGAAATGTTTTTCTAGTGAAAAACAAGTCAATTAAGGTCTATTAGACCTCAATCTCCATGAAGTCCGACGAAGAAACCCCAATTCGAGTTTTAAGGTTCTTAGAGCATTTTTGGGGCTTGATGGTTTCGGGTGGGATTCGAAACAAAATAAGCTTTGATTGTCTATGGGGGAGGTCAGATGAGGGTTTTGTGCGAGTTTGGGCTTGAATGGGGTAATTTGGTTTTAAACTCGAATCTTTGATCGAAGATTTGAGGAGATGCGGCAAGATTCGAGATAAACCATGATGGGGATTAGATTGAGGGGGTCTTGGAGGTTCAGGGGTGTAAGTTTGGGGTGATTTGCAGTGCTGCCGCCGACGGAAACGATTTCCGGCCGGCGGTTCATGGTGGTAAGAGACGGCGGTTTTCTCTGAAGAGTGGGAGATGAAAATGGTAGGGTTTTGGTTAATTTTGGGTATATTGAAATTGGGTCTTTTAATACTGGCCATTGGATTATAATATCCAACGGTTGGGATTAATTAAATAAAAATGGGTCATTTGGAATGGTGAGGGGAATGGGCTTTAGGATATGTTTTGGGCTAGTTGCGTTTGGGCTCCAGATTAAAAGGCCCTATTCGAATTCTCTCTTAATTTTCAGCCAATTTCTTTTCCTTCTTTATAATTAAACAAAAATTCCTATTTAATTTGTAAATCAATAAATAAAACTACATAGATATCAACATTTAAACAACAATTAACACGTTAATTAACATATTTAATTAAAATCATATCATACAATGATAACAAAAATAGAATAAAAATACACGCTTATTTACTTTATTTTTGTGATTTTTCCATTTCATAAGATAAGCAATTTACTAGTTAACAAAAAAAAATTCTAAAATTAAATTCTAAATACTATTACAACATATATATTTTTTAAATTTTTTATTAATTTAATCGAATAAACATGTACACACAAACACAAACAATTGGAGAAATATAACAGAAAAGCTATAAATATTACAAACAAACACAAAAACTCATTTATTTTGAATTTTTTTTGGGAGTAATTCTCATGTAGGGCAAAAATCATGTGCTAACAGCAGTCCATTTGGCGTGGTTCGAACTAGGGAGATTTAGAGAATTGGCATATCAAAGGTTAAAGCAGTGCAGCTGCAGTGGAGTTTGTGCAGTCCGTACTGAAGACTCCGTGGCCGCACTACTATTCTACGCAGCCTGTGGAAGAGAGGATCAGAGAGAAGCTATTTGCCAAAGTTCAAGCAAGTGCGATCCGCGATCATGTTTGTGCGAACCGCATTGAAGCCTCCACGGCCGCGGTCCATTCTGCGCGGTCCATAAAGCCTGAGTTCAGAGAAGTGAATTTGAAGAGTCAAGAGCCTAGTGCGACCGCAGTTCATTTTGTGCGGCCCACACTGATCCTAACCCCACAGGGGCATTTTTGTCAAATTTTTCTAGCTTAGTATAAGTAGAACCTTTTTCTATTTTTAGGGTATCCGTTATTGCTAGAATACTGTTGCGCTCGTGAGAACGTCATCTGTAACCATTTTTGGCTTCTTAGCTAAGTTTTAATGATAGACTCTTGTATTTTACTTTATTGTTTAATTAATATATTTTCTTCTTCATCTATTTCTTTATTTTTTTGTTCAAGCATGAGTAGCTAAACCCATTAGCAAGGATTGTGGCTCAACCCTAGTGTGGATAATTGATGGGTGTTGTGATATAGGGTTAGATTGGCTATGGGTGATGGTTATTTGGGTTAGTTTTATGGTTTAATTTATGAATTAGTTGTTGCAAACACTAATTTGTGCTAAGTTGACTTGGGCTCTTCTCGAGAAAGAGAGCTTAAATCTCTAAAATTGACCAAACAAGGAATTGGGATGGACTCAAGAGATTTTTTTTTTGTTTTGGCAATCCACTAGGCGGAGCCTAGGGCTAGGTTTTTATTAAATAACATAAAAGAAAATTACAACAATTAGGAAAGTACAAATAAGGGGGACAATAGCACCGGAATTGTTACCCATATAACATAAACCGGGCTAACCTTATTGTACTAATCCTATTGAGGCATAAAATAACCTCACTAGCAAGCATGCAAAAAGAAAGAGCTTGCAAAAACTAAATATTCAGTGATCATCACAGAGTTTATAGCATACTCTGTGATGATATTACAGATGATAATACTTAAAAAATGATAAAATAATACAATGTTAAAAATTGTGTGTTTGCCATCTTTGTTGAAACTTGTGCATTCTTTAATTTGTAGCTCATTTGCTTCTTCTTCCGCTTTCTTCAAATATTCTTCAAACTTTATCATTATTTTTTTTTGACTTATTTGACCTTGTGGAGTTGGTAGGCACATTTGCCTTTTGCTTTGCGTTTCTCATTGGTGGTATCCTTA
Organism: Nicotiana noctiflora; assembly: GCA_032618575.1. Classification (NCBI taxonomy): domain Eukaryota; kingdom Viridiplantae; phylum Streptophyta; class Magnoliopsida; order Solanales; family Solanaceae; genus Nicotiana; species Nicotiana noctiflora. The sequence goes on from JASVEL010007335.1 coordinate 10,605, forward strand.
GGGCAATCTCTTGTGTTGCTTTTCTGTCCCAACTGTGTTGTCTACCATCCCAACTTCTATCTCTTGTTCTCAACTTGTTCTTTTTTCCACTATGCATAGGTGATAAATCATCTTTTCTTGCTGCCTCTGCCGGCATTGATTTAGTATATCATCTTCCTCACCCTCTACATATGTATCTCTGCCCACAATCACTAAGTTTGTGTCACGACCCCAAATCCGGTCGTGATGGCGCCCAGCGCATTGCTAAGCCAGCCTAACCAATCAATATCAACAACGGAGCTAGAAGCTCTCTTTAACCCATTTACGCATTTCAAAATATGAAACAATAGTAATACGTATACCAACAACGGGGAAACCAAGTTCCAAAATATACTAACTCCCATAGACCGAAGGGTCAAGAGTCATGAGCCTCTACTGAACATGAATGTATAAAGGTTTACAAAATACCAAGTGCGGAAAGAAATGTCAATACAGAATCAAAAGACAGTAGAAAGGAATATCGGGTCCTGCGGACTCTGCAGCTACCTCGGATATCCACAAACGTCGCCTCGCACAACTACTGGATCACTGCTGAGAGGTACCTGGAACTGCACACAAGGTGCAGGGAGTAAAATGAGTACTGCCAGACTCAGTGGTAATAAACAAGGGTAAGACGCAGATAAGAAATCCGCAATAAAACACTATGTAAAACTATAATCAGCTACCCTGTCATAGAATCAATATTTACTGTACCTGTACCAACAAATACCAATAAATAGCATAACAGCTAGCAGATGTAGCTAAATGCAATGCAATGCATGATATGACCGCTACGGCGTGTAGCCCGACTCCAATTTTGGGTACCCGTGCTCACCGTGGGGGTTCAGACTCCGGAGGGGCTCCTACAGCCCAAGCACATCTCATAGAGATATCCCTGCGGCGTGCAGTCCGATCCAACATATATCTCGCTGCGGCGCGCAGCCCGATCCACTACTAGTCAGCTAATATGCAGATACAGCCTCGCATGCTCAAAAGTAGTTTTTGAAAACTCTTTTATCATTTTTCAGTTGGAAAACAGTAATATCAAGTTCCAGAGATTGGAATTAGCATAATAACAAAAATAGCTGCGGACTAGTAGTAAACTAGCATGTCTATGTAATAAGACAATGATAACGATCCTCGCGGGATCCAATAACTGGCTCACGGCCCACATGTATAATCAACCGCCCAAGAAGGGGGTTCCTCGGCTCAAGAGTGGCCATTATCACAATATATATATACATATATGCAACCATCCGAGAAGGAGGTTCGACGGCTCTAGAATAGCCAATAATACAATATCAACAGGTTGGACTAATATGTAGTCTCCAGTTCATGATCGACCCCGCACTCTCAAGAGTGTGCGTGTCTCGCCGCTATACAGCGTCACAAAGTGGTATACCGGGGTTTCGAACCCGCCTGGTCATCACCCACATCTATTACTCACCTCAATACGGCGCGACGACTACTCCGCAATGTCCTTTCCTTTGAATTTAGCTCCCTCGTGCGTGGAATCTAGTCAAACCACAATAATTACATCAAATACGGGTCAAATAATCATAACCCATTTCAATTTACATGAAATTAGCATAATTACACTAAGTTGGTAAAACCCGACCCCGGGCCCCACTGCTCGGAAAATTCCGAAATTAGCACCAACGCGATCCTTATCTCGCCACGAGTCCGTGCATATAAAATTTATCGAAATCGGAGTTCAAATGGCCTCCCAAATCCAAAAATCCCGTTTTCAAAACTTCGGCCACATTTCTTCAAGATTTCAACCCAATTTCATGAAGATTGATGTTAATACTACCATAAATTGATGTTTTTGAGTCAAGAATCTTACCTCCGACGATACCCGATGACTTCTCGGTGATTTCCTCGAGTTTTCTTCTCTCTAGGGCTTGAAATTGAGTTTTGGGGGTGTAAACCCGTAACTCTCTGTTTCCTGGACTTAAGTTCACTGCCAGAACAGGTTCTTCTACGCGATCGCGATCTTCCTCACGCGATCGCGATGCTCAAATTCACGGCCTCACGCGATCGCGACTTCCTTCACGCGATCGCGAAGCACAGTCACCCTGCCTCACGCGATCGCATCCTTCACTCCTGCGATCGCGTAGCATATTTCTCCTGGACCCATTTCTTCTTCTACGCGATCGCGTATATTGGCCTGCGATCGCGATCAACACCCGATCAATTCTACGCGATCGCGACTCTTACCCTGCGATCGCGATGCCTAATCTCCCCGCTCTACGCGATCGCATCCCCATCCCCGCGATCGCGGAGAGCAATTGTCTGCTGAGGTTATGACAGCAACCAGATTTTTCTCTTTTCTTTCAACAATGGTCCGTTTGGACCCCCGAATTCATCCCGAGACTCCCGGGACCCCAACGAAAACCACCAACATACTCCAAAACATGATACGAACTTATTCCAACCATAAAAACACCATACTAAACATCAAAATCACCAATTACACACGGATTCAAGCCTAAATTTCTTAAAACTTTCCGATTTACACATTCGATCAAAAATCCGACCAAACGATGTCCGAATGACCTGAAATTTTGCAGGCACATCCAAAATCACCTAACGGAGCTACAGAAATTGTCGGAATTCCATTCCGACCCCCGGATCAAAATATCACCTACCATCCGGTTATCGCCAAAATTCAACATTCGCCAATTCAAGCTTAAAACTACACCGGACCTCCGAATTCAATTCCGATTGTTCTCCTAAGTCACAAATTACCTCCCGGAACTATCCGAATCATCGAATCCGATTCCGAGCATTCTAACTCAATAGTCAACTCTTGGTTGACTTTTCATATTCAAGCTTTCTTCAAACATGCTATTTGTTTCATTTTCAATCCAAATCACTCCTAACTCACCCGATATACTCTAATACTCGTTTTAAAAGCATAATATATGTAAATGCAAGGTAACGGGGTGGTAATTCCCGTAACGACGGGCCGGGTCGTTACATTCTCCCCAACTTAAACAAACGCTCGTCCGCGAGCGGGTTAAGAAACATACCTGGAGCATCAAATAAGTGTGGATATCTGCTCCGCATCTCCTGCTCGGTCTCCCAAGTTGCTTCCTCCACAGGACGACCTCTCCACTGCACTTTCACTGAAGCTATATCCTTAGATCTCAGCTTACGAACCTGTCGACCCAAAATGGCTACTGGTTCCACATCATAAGTCAAATCCTCATCTAGCTGTATCGTGCCGAAGTCCAACACATGAGACGGGTCTCCGACATACTTCCGGAGCATAGATACATGGAACACCGGGTGAACTCCCGACAAACTGGGTGGCAAAGCAAGCATATAAGCCACCTCCCCAACTTTCCTAAGCACCTCAAAAGGTCCAATGAACCTTGGGCTCAACTTTCCTTTCTTTCCAAACCTCATAACACCCTTCATAGGCGAAACTTTCAACAACACCTTCTCACCTACTGAATAAGACACATCTCGGACCTTCCGGTCTGCATAACTCTTCTGACGCGACTGAGCTGTGCGAAGTCTCTCCCGAATCACCTTCACCTTATCTAAGGCATCTTGGACTAACTCTGTCCCTAACAACCTAGCCTCGCCGGGCTCGAACCAACCAACCGGAGACCTACACCGCCTCCCATATAAAGCTTCATACGGCGCCATCTGAATGCTGGACTGATAGCTATTATTATAAGCAAACTCCGCCAAAGGCAAATAATCAGCCCATGAACCACCAAAATCAATGACACAAGCACGCAACATGTCCTCCAATATCTGAATAGTACGCTCAGACTGCCCATCCGTCTGTGGATGAAATGTTGTGCTCAACTCTACCTGTGACCCCAACTCTCGCTGAAATGTCCTCCAGAACTGAGATGTGAACTGGGTACCTCTGTCTGATATAATGGAAATAGGAACTCCATGCAATCTCACTATCTCACGGATGAATATCTCTGCCAACCGCTCCGAGGTATAGGTAGTACACACTGGGATGAAGTGAGCTGACTTAGTCAACCTATCCACAATCACCCAAACTGAATCAAACTTCCTCGCCGTCCGAGGGAGTCCACTAACAAAGTCCATAGTTATTCTTTCCCACTTCCACTCCGGAATATCAATACGTCGGAATACACCACCAGGTCTCCGATGCTCATACTTGACCTGCTGACAGTTTAGACACCGAGCCACATGGCTCACAATATCTTTCTTCATCTTTCTCCACCAGTAATGCTGCTTCAAATCCTGATACATATTCGCATCTCACGGATGAATAGAATACCGCGAGCTATGGGCTTCCTCCAATATCAATTCACGAAGGCCGTCAACATTGGGCACGCATATCCGGCCCTGCATCCGCAACACACCATCACTATCAATAGTGACATCCCTAGCATCATCATGCTGAACTCTGTCCTTAAGGACAAGTAAGTGTGGATCATCATACTGGCGCTCTCGAATACGATCATATAAAGAAGAACGAGCTACTACATAAGCCATCACCCGACTGGGCTCAGAAATATCCAGCCTTACCATCTGGTTAGCTAACGCCTGAACATCAACTGCTAGGGGTCTCTCCCCAACTGGAATATACGCCAAACTGCCCATACTAATAGCCTTCCGGCTCAATGCATCAGCCACTACATTGGCTTTCCCGGATGATACAAGATAGTAATATCATAGTCTTTAAGCAACTCAAGCCATCTCCGCTGCCTCAAATTTAGATCTTTCTGCTTAAACAAATGCTGAAGGCTACGGTGGTCCGTATATACATCACAAGATACACCATATAGATAATGCCTCCAAATCTTCAAGGCATGAACAATAGCAGCTAATTCCAAATCGTGAACAGGGTAGTTTTTCTCGTGGGGCTTCAACTGACGAGAAGCATAAGCAATGACCCTACCCTCCTGCATTAACACACAACCAATGCCAACCCCTGAGGCATCACAATATACAGTATAAGAATTTGACGTTGTCGGTAGAATCAAGACTGGTGCTGTGGTCAGTGCTGTCTTGAGCTTCCGAAAGCTCTCCTCGCACTCCTCGGACCATAAGAAAGGAACACCCTTCCGAGTCAATCTAGTCAAGGGTGAAGCAATAGAAGAGAACCCCTGAACGAATCGGCGATAATACCCTGCCAATCCCAGAAAGCTACGGATCTCAGTAACTGAGGTCGGTCTGGGCCAACTCTGCACTGCCTCGACCTTCCTCGGATCTACCCGAATACCATCACAGGACACCACGTGCCCTAAGAATGCCACGGACTCAAGCCAGAACTCACATTTGGAGAACTTGGCATACAGCTTCTCCTCTCTCAATCTTTGCAACACAACACTCAAGTGCCGAGCATGCTCCTCCTGGCTACGAGAGTAGACAAGTATGTCATCAATGAATACGATCACAAATGAATCAAGATACGGCTTGAATACACTGTTCATCAGATGCATAAATGCTGCTGGGGCGTTGGTCAGCCCAAAAGACATCACAAGGAACTCATAGTGACCATATCTGGTCCGGAATGCAGTCTTCATAATGTCAGACTCTCTAATCTTCAGCTGATGGTAGCCCGAACGAAGATCAATCTTCGAGAACACCCTAGCTCCCTGGAGCTGATCAAACAAATCATCAATACGAGGCAGAGGATACTTATTCTTCACCGTTGCTTTGTTTAGCTGCCTATAGTCAATACACATCCTCATAGATCCGTCCTTCTTCTTAACAAACAGGATCGGTGCACCCCACGGCGACACACTCGGCCGAATGAACCCCTTATCTAGGAGTTCCTGGAGCTGCTCCTTCAATTCCTTCAACTCAGCTGGTGCCATACGATACGGAGGAATAGAAATAGGCTGAGTGCCCGGCACCAAATCGATACCAAAATCAATATCCCTGTCCGGCGGCATGCCCGGCAGGTCTGAGGGAAACACATCAGGAAAGTCTCGCACAATGGGAACAGAATCAATACTAGGAGATTCAGCTCCCACGTCTCTCACAAAAGCTAAGTACGATAAACACCCTTTTTCAACCATCTTCCTGAGCTTTTAAGAACGAAATAACACGGCTAGGGACGAAATCAGTCGAACCCCGCCACTCAATCCGAGAAATACCAGGAATGGCCAACGTAACTGTCTTAGCATGACAGTCCAATATAGCATGGTACGGAGACAACCAGTCCATACCCAATATAACATCAAAATCCACCATACCCAACAATAACAAATCTGCCTGGGTCTCCAGACCCCCAATAGATATAACGCAGGATCTATAGACATGATCCACAACAATCGTATCACCCACGGGGGTGGATACATGAACAGGTAAATCAAGAATACCACGAGTCGCACCCAAGTGATGTGCAAAATAAGAGGACACGTAAGAATATGTGGACCCTGGATCAAATAGAACAGAGGCATCTCTGTGACAGACAGAAATGATACCTGTAATCACAGCATCGGAGGCAACTGCATCACGCCTGTCAGGAAGTGCATAGAACCGTGCCTGGCCTCCACCAGATCTCTCCTCGCCCCTGGGACGACCACGAGAAGACTGACCTCCACCTCTACTAGACTGAGATGGTGCTGAAGAGGAGGGCTGATCCCTCTGCTGAGTCCCGCCCCTACGTAGACGAGGGCAATGTCTCCTCATGTGGCCAAATTCACCACACTCATAACATGCACCTGGTGCTGGAGAAGTAGGTGTTGCACCCTGGGCTGGAAGGGCACTAAGCGATGACTGACCCTACTGAAACCCCTGTCGACCACGACCATAAGAACCTCCGCTCTGCTCTGGGCGGCCTGAATGAGAAGGTCTAGATGAGCGACCTCTGCTCTGCTGGGAATGCCCTCTAGATGGAGCACCACTGAAACTGCCAGAACCACGAGGCCTCTTGGCCTCCCGCTCTCTCTCTCTCGGCGACGATCCGCCTCAATGGAGCGTGCCATATCAACAACCTACTCAAATGATGATGACAGAACTCGCTCGCTGGTCATAAGAATACGGATAGAGTAGTTGAGGCCATCAATGAACCTCCTGATCCTCTCCCTATCATTAGGGATCATCCATGTGGCATGCCTAGCCAACTGTGTGAATCTGAGCTCATACTGGGTCACAGACATGTCGCCCTGAATCAACCACTCGAACTGGCGACGTAGCTCCTCACGACGAGACTGAGGTACATATTTCTCTAGAAAGAGAGTAGAGAACTGCTGCCATGTGAGAGGTGCTGCTCTAGCAGGCCTACGCCTCTCAAACTCCTCCCACCAATCAAATGCGGGACCGGTGAACTGAAATGTAGTAAATGAAACTCCGCTGGACTCAAGAATACCAGCCGTACGCAGCATCTTCTGATGACACTTGTCCAAGAAACCCTGGGTATCCTCGCCTCAACGCCACTGAAATGGGGTGGTTGAAGTCTACCAAATCTCTCAAGACGACGTTGCTCGTCGTCGGGCATAACCTGAACCATATGCTCTGGAGCTGGAGCTGGTGCAGCTGGAGGAATAACCGGTGCAACCACCTGAGCGGGGACCGCCTTTGGCATCTGAAGTCCCTGAACAACCTGCTCAGGTGTGCGAGCTGCAGGTGTCTGCAGACCACCCACTGTCTGAGATGTCGCTGCAGTGCCGGTAGCTGAAACTACCCGAGCCAAACCGGAACACACCGCTAATATCTGAGCAAGAGTCTCCTGAAGACCAGGAATAGCAATAGATACAGTCTGGCCTCGAACTGGGGCTGCTGGAGCATCAACCACTGGGGGCTGCTCCTGAACTGGTACAACGGGCGGGTCAGCTGGCACTGCCTCAGCCGCCCTACCTCTAACTCTAGCACGACCGCGCCCACGGCCTCTAACAGGTGGCAATGGAGGTCGTCCACCTCGTCCCGATGCTCGCGTTCTCGCCATCTGCGAGAGAATAGAATATAGAAGTTCAGTTCTCAGAACAACAAGATCGCACGACCAGAGTTCAAGAAAAGTGAAGTTTTCCTAAAGGTTCGCAGCCTCCCGAGGATAAGTACAAGCGTCCCCGTACCGATCCACAAGACTCTACTAACCGGCTCAAGACTCACGAGGCCTAGTAAACCTAGGCTCTGATACCAACTTGTCACGACCCCAAATCCGGTCGTGATGGCGCCCAGCGCATTGCTAAGCCAACCTAACCAATCAATATCAACAACGGAGCTAGAAGCTCTCTTTAACCCATTTACGCATTTCAAAATATGAAACAATAGTAATACGTATACCAACAACGGGGAAACCAAGTTCCAAAATATACTAACTCCCATAGACCGAAGGGTCAAGAGTCATGAGCCTCTACTGAACATGAATGTATAAAGGTTTACAAAATACCAAGTGCGGAAAGAAATGTCAATACAGAATCAAAAGACAGTAGAAAGGAATATCGGGTCCTGCGGACTCTGCAGCTACCTCGGATATCCACAAACGTCGCCTCGCACAACTACTGGATCACACTGCTGAGAGGTACCTGGATCTGCACACAAGGTGCAGGGAGTAAAATGAGTACTGCCAGACTCAGTGGTAATAAATAAGGGTAAGACAACGCAGATAAGAAATCCGCAATAAAACACTATGTAAAGCTATAATCAGCTACCCTGTCATAGATTCAATCTTCATTGTACCTGTTCTAACAAATACCAATAAATAGCATAACAACTAGCAGATGTAGCTAAATGCAATGCAATGCATGATATGACCGCTACGGCGTGTAGCCCGACTCCAATTTTGGGTACCCGTGCTCACCGTGGGGGTTCAGACTCCGGAGGGGCTCCTACAGCCCAAGCACATCTCATAGAGATATCCCCTGCGGCGTGCAGTCCGATCCAACATATATCTCGCTGCGGCGTGCAGCCCGATCCACTACTAGTCGGCTAATATGCAGATACAGCCTCGCAGGCTCAAAAGTAGTTTTTGAAAACTCTTTTATCATTTTTCAGTTGGAAAACAGTAATATCAAGTTCCAGAGATTGGAATTAGCATAATAACAAAAATAGCTGCGGACTAGTAGTAAACTAGCATGTCTATGTAATAAGACAATGATAACGATCCTCGCGGGATCCAATAACTGGCTCACGGCCCACATGTATAATCAACCGCCCAAGAAGGGGGTTCCTCGGCTCAAGAGTGGCCATTATCACAATATATATATACATATATGCAACCATCCGAGAAGGAGGTTCGACGGCTCTAGAATAGCCAATAATACAATATCAACAGGTTGGACTAATATGTAGTCTCCAGTTCATGATCGACCCCGCACTCTCAAGAGTGTGCGTGTCTCGCCGCTATACAACGTCACAAAGTGGTATACCGGGGTTTCGAACCCGCTGGTCATCACCCACATCTATTACTCACCTCAATACGGCGCGACGACTACTCCGCAATGTCCTTTCCTTTGAATTTAGCTCCCTCGTGCGTGGAATCTAGTCAAACCACAATAATTACATCAAATACGGGTCAAATAATCATAACCCACTTCAATTTACATGAAATTAGCATAATTACACTAAGTTGGTAAAACCCGACCCCGGGCCCCACTGCTCGGAAAATTCCGAAATTAGCACCAACGCGATCCTTATCTCGCCACGAGTCCGTGCATATAAAATTTATCGAAATCGGAGTTCAAATGGCCTCCCAAATCCAAAAATCCCGTTTTCAAAACTTCGGCCACATTTCTTCAAGATTTCAACCCAATTTCATGAAGATTGATGTTAATACTACCATAAATTGATGTTTTTGAGTCAAGAATCTTACCTCCGACGATACCCGATGACTTCTCAGTGATTTCCTCGAGTTATCTTCTCTCTAGGGCTTGAAATTGAGTTTTGGGGGTGTAAACCCGTAACTCTCTGTTTCTGGACTTAAGTTCACTGCCAGAACAGGTTCTTCTACGCGATCGCGATCTTCCTCACGCGATCGCGATGCTCAAATTCACGGCCTCACGCGATCGCGACTTCCTTCACGCGATCGCGAAGCACAGTCACCCTGCCTCACGCGATCGCATCCTTCACTCCTGCGATCGCGTAGCATATTTCTCCCTGGACCCATTTCTTCTTCTACGCGATCGCGTATATTGGCCTGCGATCGCGATCAACACCCGATCAATTCTACGCGATCGCGACTCTTACCCTGCGATCGCGATGCCTTATCTCCCCGCTCTACGCGATCGCATCCCCATCCCCGCGATCGCGGAGAGCAATTGTCTACTGAGGTTATGACAGCAACCAGATTTTTCTCTTTTCTTTCAACAATGGTCCGTTTGGACCCCCGAATTCATCCCGAGACTCCCGGGACCCCAACGAAAACCACCAACATACTCCAAAACATGATACGAACTTATTCCAACCATAAAAACACCATACTAAACATCAAAATCACCAATTACACACGGATTCAAGCCTAAATTTCTTAAAACTTTCCGATTTACACATTCGATCAAAAACCCGACCAAACGATGTCCGAATGACCTGAAATTTTGCAGGCACATCCAAAATCACCTAACGGAGCTACAGAAATTGTCGAAATTCCATTCCGACCCCCGGATCAAAATATCACCTACCATCCGGTTATCGCCAAAATTCAACATTCGCCAATTCAAGCTTAAAACTACACCGGACCTCCGAATTCAATTCCGATTGTTCTCCTAAGTCACAAATTACCTCCCGGAACTATCCGAATCATCAGAATCCGATTCCGAGCATTCTAACTCAATAGTCAACTCTTGGTTGACTTTTCATATTCAAGCTTTCTTCAAACATGCTATTTGTTTCATTTTCAATCCAAATCACTCCTAACTCACCCGATATACTCTAATACTGTTTTAAAAGCATAATATATGTAAATGCAAGGTAACGGGGTGGTAATTCCCGTAACGACGGGCCGGTCGTTACATTCTCCCCAACTTAAACAAATCTTTGTGTCACCGTTGTGTTTCCCTCCTGTTTATTACTCAAGATTGCCTTGTGTTGTTTTTCTAAGCTTTGCAATTTGTTCTTGCCTTTACTCGTATGACCAGCACTACCAACAGTAATAGACTTTACATGATTTGGACTTACCATTGCATCTAATAACTGTCTTTCCTCTGGAGAAAATTCTGGAGTGATTTTCCTACCTTGACTCTGCCAAGTCTTTTTTATTACTGCTGCCGCACCATCACTATTAGGAGTACCATCTTTAGCGATTGGATTAGGCTGCTTTTGCTCTAAATCAAATGTGACACTGGTTGGCAGTCGTTGTTGCTACCCAGTTATCCATGCTGCTGTTGTTTCTGCAGCTTGCTTTCTTCCAATTGGAGAACTTCTAGGCACGAACAGTGGTGCATTTGAGTTCAATTTGGAAATTGTTGCTTCATCAAGTTTTGTGACTGATGTAGACTCAATCTCTTCTCCTGCACTGTAAAGATCCTCTTCGTTGTCTTCCTCTTCCGAAGAATATCCAGCAAAACCATCTCCCCAATCTTCCTCGTCATCATCCTCACGTTTCTCTTTCCACAGTTTTGATTTAGCTACAATGTCTCTCATGTTTGTTAGTGTAACTTCGTTGTTATTTCCCGTTGAGATCATGAGTTGAGGTTCCCCTAGGAACTCACCAAAGGACTCCACTGGTCGCGATGGGACATCCTGTATGGATGTGTTCAAAGTTACCAATGGTTGATTCACCAAATTATTGTTCATCATCTGTTCAAACCGGACATTTTTGATGATTTGCTCAACATGAGTACTAGAGAGTTGCAGTCTTGGTGCATTGGAACTATGTCCTTCTGTCTTTTGTGCATCAACAGGGACAATTTCCTTCGAAACACTTAGTCGATCAGCTGTGTTGTTAGGAATTTGCAGCTATGTGTTACTGCCTTGAGCTATCGTATTCACCATCATGGCTGCCTGTGTATCCTCTAACATTTTTGTTAGCTCTGTTGCATTCCCAAGTCGATCATCTGATTGTTTTTCACTTTTCTGTTGATTTATAGCGCTTGCAATAGTGGGTATCATGTTATCTTTTATACCATCTACATCAGTTTCCAGATCCCCAGTAATTGCCAGAATATCGAAAAAATTAGTGGTGGAACCAATATTTTCTTTATTCTGTCTAGTACCCAAGTTCTGCGTTTTTGGTGAACCCCCTTTCTTTGTTTGAGATTTTCTGGGGGTTACCACATTCCAAACTCCTCCTTTTTTTTTGATCACTTCCTTTATCAGCAACCAATATATTACCATTCTTATTTTCCAACAACTCTCCCTTAGTTCCTCTGAACTTCCCTCCAAAAACATGGTCCTCGCCATTATTACAGTCCACAGGTACTTCAGGTTGCCCAGTTATGTTACTGCCTATTTTTTTTACCCTCCCCTTCAGTTACCAGTAGTGTATTCTTAGTACCTAAACTCTGACCCATATTACGTCGATCATTAGGAATTGCTTGCATAGACTCCTTTGCTCGACCAGCATGCTCCTTTAAATCAGCTGCAGCTGATACTACTACTGATGCCATCATTGCTGATGCCAGCTGCGCTCTATCATCAGGCTCCGTTCCATCAATGCTGATGCCAGTTGATCCTCGATTACCAACATCAACACAAGCAGAAACCTGTTTAGCTTGTAACAACTGTTCGCAAACTACTACATGTTGTGTATTTGCCTTAGGTTGATTAGTTGCGTCCTTCATAGAACCAGCCTTTTTTTTATTATCCTTTTCATTACCAAGTTGGGTATCCTTTTTGAATACCCCACAATCATCATGTTCAGCTCCTGATGAACTACCCTTATTTAGTACCTCAGTTGTAACAAAATCTGGACAAACTGTGGCTACAAAGACTTCACGTTCTTGTCCAGCTGGAGCTTTAGGACAAAATGATTTTCCAACTAACTCCACATGTGGTGTGTTATTTGTCTTGTTCACTACCACCTCTTTACTACCCTCATTGACAGTGACCTTCAAGTCATTTTGCAGCCCAGAAATGATATTTTGTCCAGATTTTTCAATCAACAGATGGCTAGATCTTTTTGCATTCAAATAGTCGCGAGCATCACCCTGTAGTTTCTCCATTAATCCTGTCGCTTCAGCTTCGTCCTCCACCTGTTCAACGTGTACTACTCGTTTTTTTCCTAAAAGGATGCGGCAAGTAGATTCTGTTGGGTTTAATATTTAATTAATATATTAAATATTTAAAATAGAGTGTATGGGAAATAAAGGGAAATGAAATTTTGAGTGAAATTTCAAGTTCCCCTCCTTGGTAAATGGGCATTGTCCCATATTGGAAGAGGAAAAGGTTTTTATGCGTATATAAGCAATTGCTCTTCTTCTAGCTCTTAAAGAGTTGAGAAGAAAGCAAGGCTCACGCCGTCGTCGTCGCTCGCTCGGCTCGGCTTCGGCTTCGGCTACGGCTTCGGTTTCGGTCAAATCGATCGATTGATTAACTTTTTTGGACCAAATTTATTTGTTAATAGTAAAATATTAACAGAAATGTTATTAAATATTTATTTTAATAATGGAATATTAATATTAAATAAATGTTATTGAGTTAATAGCCATTTATGCAATAACATTTATGCTGTGGCAGTTTTGCAGAAAAAGCCATTTTGAAGAGACTCTTCAGATTTCAGCCCAACTTTTGGCTATAAATACAACACTATTCTGCTCAGAATTACACTATGAATTTATGAGTTTCTCCACTTTTCTTCTGCATACTTTTAGCATCAAAAAAAGAAAAAAATAAGTGTGGTTCGCTACCGAACTTTGTGTTCGCTGAAACACTGGGTTTGAAGTACCACTACACCAGTGTGTTATTCGTTCTATCCTAGGAGGAAATAATCCATAACCTTGGGTACTAGGAGGGGATTAAATTCCTTAAGGAAACACTGTGAATTCAGTGGGCTCAAATTGGTTTCTTCATTTCTATTTATGCATATTCTTATTTGTATTTATTGATATTTCCAGAATTATTTTACAAATACAGTGTAATAACAAGCTTAAGGAATTTAATATATTTCAGTATTTGTTTTTACTATTTCTAGAAGATACTTTGTATAACGTCTACAGTTGCGTAGAAACGTCAAAGGAACTGTGGACTGCGCTTGAAAAAAAATACAGAACTGAAGATGCCGGGATGAAGAAGTTTGTTGTTGCAAAGTTTTTGGTCTACAAAATGGTAGATAGCAAGTCTGTTATTACCCAAGTCCAAGAATTCCAAGTGATTATTCAGGATCTCCTTGCTGAAGGTCTTGTTATTAATGAAGCATTTCAAGTAGCAGCAATGATTAAGAAGTTGTCTCCTTTGTGGAAGGACTTCAAAAACTACTTGAAACACAAACGCAAGGAGATGTCCCTTGAAGATCTCATTGTTCGGTTGAGAATCAAAGAGGACAATAAAGCTGCTGAAAAGAGAGGCCGTGGAAACTCAACAATAATGGGTGCAAATATTGTTGAAGAGAACAAAAAGAGGAAGAAGGCTTCTAGACCAAAATACAACCCAAGCAAGAAGCGGTTTAGTGGAAACTGCTACAACTGTGGAAAACCCGGACACAAATATACGGAGTGTCGTGCTCCGAAGAAAGACAAGAAGAAGGGTCAAGCAAACATGGTTGAAAAGAATGATGATGTTGATGACTTATGTGCCATGATTTCTGAATGCAACTTGGTAGGCAATCCTAAAGAGTGGTGGATTGGTTATGGAGCCACTCGCCATGTTTGTGCTGTTAGAGAAGCATTTGCTACTTATGCTCCTGTTGGACCCGATGAGACGATTTCTATGGGAAATGTTTCAAAGGCCAATATTGAAGGATGTGGGAAGAGTTTTCTCAAAATGACTTCCGGCAAAGTGGTGACTTTGAACAACGTCCTTCATGTTCCCGAGACTAGGAAGAATTTGGTCTCTACTGGACTTCTTGTTAGAAATAGTTTTAAATGTGTTTTTGTTTTCGATAAGGTTGTAATAAGTAAGAACGAAATGTTTGTAGGAAAAGGTTACCTCACTGAGGGCCTTTTCAAGCTGAATGTAATGGTTGTTGAGAATAATAATAAAATTTCAACTTCGTCATGTCAATTATAAAACCTTACGGAGAATGATTAATTTGGAAGTATTGCCTAAATTTGAATGTGACAAATCAAAATGTCAAGTATGTGTGGAATCTAAGTATGCTAAACATCCTTATAAGTCGGTTGAAAGGAATTAAAATCCTTTAGACTTAATTCACACAGATATTTGTGACATGAAGTCAACACCATCTCGCGGTGGAAAGAAGTATTTCATAGCTTTTATTGACGATAGTACTCGATATTGCTATGTTTACTTACTTAATAGTAAAGATGAAGCAATAGACGCATTCAAGCAATACAAAAATGAAGTTGAAACACAACTTAACAAGAAAATCAAAATGATAACAAGGGATAGAGGTGGTGAATATGAATCTCCTTTTGAACAAATATGTTTAGAATATGGAATTATTTATCAAACAACGACCCCTTACATGCCCCAATCCAATGGGATTGCAGAAAGAAAGAATCGTTCATTAAAGGAGATGATGAACGCATTATTGATAAGTTATGGTTTGCCACAGAACTTGTGGGGGGAAGCCGTACTTACGGCTAGCCCAATATTAAATGGAGTACCCCATAGCAAAACACAATCCATTCCATATGAAAAAAGGAACGGAAGGAGGACCAACTTGAATTATTTTAAAGTGTGGGGGTGTTTGGCAAAAGTGCAAGTTCCTAAACCCAAAAGGGTAAAAATATGACCGAAAACAATTGATTGTATTTTCATAGGATATGCGACTAATAGTAAAGCATATCGATTTCTGGTTCATAAATCAGAAAATCCCAACATTCATAATAATACTGTTATAGAATCAGATAATGCTAAGTTCTTTGAAAATATATATACGTATAAAAATTAATGTGAGTCGATTAGTGAAGGATCTAAACGACCTCGGGAAGAAACAAAAGAAAGTACACTTAACTAGGAGGATCCAAGGCGTAGTAAACGTCAAAGAACGTCTACTTCATTTGGACCAGATTTTGTGACTTTCTTATTGGAAAATGAGCCTCAAACATTTAAAGAAGCTATGTCTTCTTCGGAATCATTGTTATGGAAAGAGGCAGTCAATAGTGAAATAGAATCCATATTGAACAACCATACATGGAAATTGGTTGATCTTCCTCCTAGGAAAAAACCGCTGGGTTCTAAATGGATCTTTAAGAGGAAAATTAAAGTTGATGGCACTATTGACAAATATAAGGCAAGACTTGAGGTCAAAGGGTATAGACAACGAGAAGGTCTTGATTATTTTGATACATACTCTCCAGTTACAAGAATTACGTCCATACGAACGTTAGTAGCGTTAGCTGCGGTTTATGGTCTTGAAGTTCATCAAATGGATGTTAATAAGACCTTCCTAAATGGAGAGTTGGAGGAAGAAATATACATGGAACAAACAGAAGGGTTTGTGGTTCCAAGTAAAGAAAAGAAGGTCTGTAGACTTGTTAAGTCTCTTTACGGATTAAAACAAGCACCCAAACAATGGCATGCGAAATTTGACCAAACAATATTGTCAAATGGGTTTAAGATAAATGAATGTGATAAATGTGTGTACATTAAAAATGTTCCAAATCACATAGTCATTGTTTGCTTATATGTGGATAATATGATCATAATGAGTAATGACATTTCCAATATAAATGCTACTAAGCATATGCTAACTAGCAAGTTTGATATGAAAGACTTGGGAATTGCTGATTTAATTCCGGGAATTAAGATCCATAAGATTTCTCAAGGTCTGGCGTTGTCACAATCTCATTATATCAAGACAGTACTTGAAAAATTTAAGCACTTGGGCTTTAATTGCAAAGACTACAATTGACGTGAATCTTGCATTAACAAAGAACAAAGGCCAAAGCATATCACAATTGGATTATGCTCGTGTGTTGGGTTGCTTAATGTACATCATGAACTGTACACGACCAGATATAGCCCGTGCTATAAGTAAATTGAGTCGATATACGAGCAATCCAGGTCAATCTCATTGGATGGCCATGAAACGAGTTTTGGGGTACTTAGTACACACCCAGGACTTTGCTTTGCACTATAATAAATATCCTGCGGTTGTTGAGGGATACTGTGATGCAAATTGGATCACCGGATCAACTGATTCCAAGCCACAAGTGGATATTTATTCACAATTGGTGGAGGAGCGGTATCTTGGACGTCGTCCAAACAAACTTATATTGCCCGCTCTACAATGGAGGCTAAACTCATAGCCTTGGATAAAGCCGGTGAAGAAGCTGAATGGCTCCGGAATTTCTTGGAAGATATTCCATTTTGGCCCAAACCCTTGGCACCAATATGCATACACTGTGATAGTCAAGCGGCATTTGGAAGGGCTTGGAGCGTTATGTATAACGGTAAATCTCGTCATATACGGCGAAGACATAAAATCGTTAGACAATTACTCTCTAGAGGAATTATCAAGATTGACTATGTAAAGTCAAGTGATAATGTGGCGGATCCACTTATGAAAGTCCTAACTAGAGATGTAGTTGAGAAATCATCAAGGAGAATGAGACTATGGCCGAGAACAAGTCATAGTGGCTGTAACTCTACCTAGAAGATTGGAGATCCCAAGATCTAGGTTCAAGGAGATCAAACAAAGTCATTTATGACGGTTCAACATTGTCAAATAAACTTTTGGTCCATTCTCTTATAAGACAATGTTCAGTACTAAGGATAAAACATTAAGGGTTTTTAATGATTTCTAAATTTGATACGGGGTATATCAAATAGTGTATCTATGGGATGACACGTTTAGGAATCACCTATGTTAGTGTGAAGTGTTAGCCACTTCAAGGAGAATTTCGTAAGGTCAGTTCTCTACGCACATATGAAACCATGCGGTGTTCATGGCTAAAACGAACACAACAATGAGAACCAAAGACGGTTAAGGGTTGGTTGTGTGACTTGTGGTTGTCTAGGTATACACCAAAGTTCGATGGTTCAAAGATATCAAATCTACCGGTTGATCAAGTATATCTGACATAAGTTCACTACGGAAAGTTCAAAGGGAAACCTACTTATCCACATGCAATCAATCCTTACTTGCGAATCACACTGTTTTTCATGCATACTTTCGTGATATAGCCATTCCCCATTCATGTGAGGGTTGGGTTTAATATTTAATTAATAAATTAAATATTTAAAAGAGGGTGAATGGGAAATGGAGGAAAATGAAATTTTGAGTGATATTTTAAGTTCCCCCTCCTTGGTAAATGGGCATTGACCCATATTGGAAAAGGAAGAGGTTTTTTATGGGTATATAAGCACTTGCTCTTCTTCTAGCTCTTAAGGAGTTGAGAAGAAAGAAAGCCTCGTGTCGTCGTCGTTGTCACTCGCTCGGCTTGGCTCGGCTCGGCTCGGCTTCGTCTTCGACTTCGGCTACGGCTACGGCTATGGCTTCGGCTTCGGATTCGGATTTGGATTCAGATTTGGATTCAGATTTGGATTTGGATTTGGATTTGGTCAAATGATCGATCGATTGATTAACTTTTTGGACCAAATTTATTTGTTTATAGTAAAATATTAATAGAAATGTTATTAAATATTTATTTTAATAACAAAATATTAATATTAAATCCAAATTTCAGTTTTCTGTTTTTGTAACAGAAAATTAACTACCCATCAATTTTTCCTCTTTATTTTCCCTCTTTATTATTGTGTAAATAGCCATTTATGCAATGGCATTTATGTTGTGGCAGTTTTGCAGAAATAACCATTCTGAAGGGACTCTTCAGATTTCAGCCCAACTTTTGGTTATAAATACAACTCTATTCTGCTCAGAATTATACTACGAATTTTTGAGTTTCTCCTTTTTTCTTCTGTATACTTTTAGCATCAAACAAAGCAAAAAGTAAGTGTGATTCGCTACCGAACTTTATGTTCACTGAAACACTGGGGTTTGAAGTACCACTACACCAGTGTATTATTCGTTCTATCCTGGGAGGATATAATCCATAACCTTGGGTACTAGGAGGGGATTAAATTCCTTAAGGAAACACTGTGAATTCAGTAGGCTCGAATTGGTCTCTTCATTTCTGTTTATGCATATTCTTGTTTGTATTTATTTATATTTCCAGAATTATTTTACAAATACGGTGTAATAACTGATTCGTCATGTCCTTGATGCTTGCATTGGTTACAATATAGAGGTAAATTATCATAAGTAACTTGTTGAAGCTGTTCAATGATTTTCCCAGTTCCTTTATCAACATATTTAAGCCTTATTTGATCTGGATGTTTGTCCAAAATGTCAAGGATCACCTTGACCCTAGCTGCACTTGTCCTAGACCTAAGTTGAGTAGCCTTATCAATAGCAATAGGTTTTCCAATAGTTGTTGCGATGGACATTAAAGAACGCCTAGCCAACAATTCAGGGGGTAAACTTGGAAATGAAATCCATACGCCATATGTGTCACGACCCGGATTTCCCCCGTCATCGGGATCGTGGTGGCACCTACTCGTGGTAGCTAGGCAAGCCAATTCATTCAACATTATCCTGTTCATATCATTATTTTTTTTATACTCATACTTAATAACAGGAAATAATAACTCAATTTGATAAATGTAGAAGTCTTTCTAAATAAAGATGAACGATAATAAGGTAAAACATTGATAAAACCCTCTACCCAAGATGTGGAGTCACCAACTCACGAATTACTAAATAATACTACACATAATGGTCTGAAAGAAAATAATAAATATCTGTCTGTCTCGGAACAATGAGACCACAACAAATAACATAAGTAAATAGAAGAGACACCGGGCCTGCGGACGCCTGCAAGTTACCTCGGTCTCGAAATGCTCAAAACTCCCACGAGTACCCTACTGCTGCTGCTGCTCCTGCTCAAAACCTGGACCTGTGCAAAAAATGCACAGAAGTGCAGTATCAGCACAATCCGACCCCATGTGCTAGTAAGTGCCTGGCCTATCGCGGCGAAGTAGTGACAAGCCTAGGACCAGACACTCACATAAAACTGTACAGTTCTATATATGTACATACCACCAAATAACATAATGATCAAGTATCATACTGGGGGAAATACAATCAGCAACACGTATTAAATCAGTCAAGAAAATCAGAGTATAAATAAAACAGCATTCATCAACAAGAAAATATCAAATAGTTGCACGACATCACCTTTCGTGCTTTTACTCTCATCCTCACATCCATGGCACGACATGATCCTTCGTGCATGGTTCAAATAACAATGGAACGAAATGTCCCTTCGTGCATAATCAATATCACAAGGCAGGGCATGATCCTTCGTGCATAATCAATAACAAGGCACGGCATTACCCTTCGTGCATAATCAATAAAATAAGGCATGGCATTACCCTTCGTGCATAATCAATAAAATAAGGCACGGCATGATCGTGCATAATCAATAAAACAAGGCACGACATCACCCTTCGTGCATTATCACTCTTCCTCACCCAAATAACAATCACAGTTAAGGGCAAAAGAATGAAAACAATAATCATGAACAGTCCCGGCAAGGGACATAATAATCATCACAAAAAAGTCCCGACAAGGGAAACAATAATCAACTTCACAAAAAAGTCCCGACAAGGGAGAACAATGATCAATTTCACAACCCGGCAAGGGGTTCAAGATTATATCTTAAAAACACGCCACAATAGATATTAACAAACAACTCACGGTCATGCTAGACGCCAGTGTATGGATGCTCGTCACCACAGCCCATACACCACACTCGATCACATAGCAATTAGCACATTAATCCTATTCCCTCAAGCTAGGATAGATGAAACACTTACTTCTAAGCCTTGAAGTGCAATTATCCTTCAAGTATAGCTTTACCTCGAATTTCAGCTTTCAGCTTTCAAATTGCTCGAATCTAATCGCAATTGGTTTAATTACATTAGTAAATACTATATAAATTGGTTTGAATGCTTTAAAATGGTTTTCTCAAATTATAACCCAAAATTTCCCAAAATGCCCCTGGTCCCACGTAGTCGAAACTCGGGGTTCGGACAAAAATCCCGTTACCCATTCCCTCACGAGTTCAATTATATGATGTGTTTCAAAATCTCACCTCAAATCGAGGTCCAATTCCCCAATTCATGAAAAACCTAGGTTCTACCCAAAAACAAGAATTTCTACTATGAAAACCTTTGATTTTTTTTGTAAAACATGTTTAATGATGTTAGGAATTGAAAGAATTAAGTAAAAAGTGACTTACAAGTGTTTTGGAGTGATTTTGTTCTTGGAGAATCATGTGTGGTGTGTTGGGTTTTGAAAGAATGAAGAAAAGAGGTGTAAAATTCGTTTAAGTATCAGATTGCACAGTTGCGGTTATGGGAATTGCGAACGTTTGTTCGCAATTGTGAACATAGCAGGTTTTGGGACTGTTTCTCTCGCATTTGCGATAAAAAGTTGGCATTTGCTAATTATGGCCCAAGCTGCCAGTCTCGCATTTGCGAGATGTTCTGCGCATTTGCGAACTTGAGGCTTCCTCCGCAGGATCACATTTGCGACCCATTGTTCGCATTTGAGAACCCAGGCCATCTGAGGGCCTTTTCGCATTTGCAACTAGTTGTTCGCTTTTGCGAACTTAGCATGATCCTGGAACACTTCGCAATTGCGAGTATTTCTTCGGAATTGCGAAGATATCAGCTGGGGCAAAATACCAGCTGTGTTATTTTTCAAAATTTGCTCCAACGGCCTATCAAATCTTTACCCAAGCCCTCGGGCTCCACACCAAACATGCACACAACTTCAAAAATATATTACGAACTTGCTCGTGCGATCAAATCGCCAATAAACATCGTTTTCATCAAATCAAGCCTCAAGTTCATGATTATTTTCCTTTAACTTTATAAACTTTAAAATTTGGAACTCAAGGTTCAAAACACATCAAACGACATCCAAATGTCGCTAAACTTTGCAGAAAGCATTTATATAATATTTAAGACTTGTACCGGGCATCGGAACCAAAATACGAGTACGATACCATGGTCGTTTAATCCATTTTCATTTAATAATTTCAGCAAAAACAATTTAACAGAGAAAATCATATTTTGGGCTCTAGGCCTCAGAATTTGACTCCGGATGCATGCCTGAGTCCCATATTTTCCTACGGACCTTCCGAGACCATCCGATCTCGGGTCCGGGTCCGTTTACCAAAAATGTTCACCAAAGTCAACTATGTCAATATTAAAATCAATTTTCTTCAAATGTTTCATAGAATTCACATATTCTAGTACAAAATCTTTCCGGCTACATGCCCAGACTATGCACGTAAATTGAGGCAAGTTAAAATGACGTTTTCAAGGCCTCAGAAGCGCGAAACAAGTGAGAAAAACAGGTGATGACCCTTTGGGTCGTCACAATATGTGTTCTTTCTTTTGGGTTGCATCCAATCGTCCATGGGAATACTCTAACTTGATGTTCTTTTCCTTTGCTCGTAAAATATGTAACTGGCCTGGTGAGACAAATTACAAAGTCGTCGTAATGATCCAGTGGTAACAGTAATTGTCTTTGAGCAAGAAGACCAATCAAATATTGGCCTTTGACGCCAAACATTTTTGGCAAAATTGTACGCAACTCTTGCAAATCTGGAGCATTATGAGACACCTTCACAACAATGGATTGATGCAAACCTTCCTCCCTTGCAAACTCTTCCCGTTCCTCCATTGTAAACAGTAGCGTTGGGATTCCATGGGTTACTTCTTTTGCCTTCAATGCTGTTTTTATAACTTGTCATGCTGCTTGGTTATTGATCAAACTAGCTGCTTTTGGTTTTGACAGTTGAGCACCATATGTTTGTCATGAATTGTTGTTTTGGACTGTATTTGTGAGCACCATATGTTTGTCATATGTTTGTCATGAATTGTTGTTTGGGAGAGAGGAGTGCATTCATGGAAGCACTAGGTTACCATTTCGTCTCCAGAAGACACAATGCTATAGTGAATTCGAACAAGTTCAAGAACTGGACGATTCTTCAGCTCACAATCAACATTTCATGAAGCAAAAGAGTCAAGAATAAACCAATATCCTTGCTACACCATATGTTTCCTGTAATGATAAACGTAACAGAAGAAGATACCAAGTAGATCTTGTGTAAAAGCTGCGTGCTACAGTAAATTGCAAAATTACAATTAAGATCTAGAAAAAGTGGCTATGAGTTTGACTATGAAATTTGTTTATGATTGTACTCAATGAAGAGATGAATATTTTGATACCAAAATTGCTATGATCCACCACCAAAATATGGAATTAATGAAGATGAATAGTGATGAAAGCACTATTCATCCTTCTTCATAGAGAGAAGGCAGATAATTTAGGTGGAAGAGGGGGTTTGGGGTTTAGGGTTTTTTTTTTGGCAATCCCAACTCAAGAGATTTGATAGTCCCAACTAAAGGGTTAAACATCGAGAGAGTAATTATTCGACTTGAACACTAGTTGCCTAGGAATATTTGCCTACCCAATTGGTCTTGAGAAAGTCAATTGGGCAAAATCACTCTCTCTACCGAGAGGTGTGAGAGTGGGTAAAATCGTGCAACGGTTATAGTATATTTCCCCTATCATGCCAATCGTGCCTTAGAATCAATTACCCCTCAATTAGCCACCTAGGTGAAAGTCACTATCCTAGTGCTTTTTATACTATTAGATAAAACTCTTGGCAATTATCTCTTAGAATAATCTAGTTTCAATTCTAACTAGTAGTTTGATAGTAGTAGTTTTATAGGGAAAAAAAATTCAAAAATGAATGGAAGATCAATTAAGAGCATACACAAAATCATAAGCTAAATTGATACTCAACTCTAATCCTTGCTCTCCGTGGAATCGATCCCGACCCACAAATCGGGTAAAATCCATTGCGACCCTCTCTCGCTACTTTTTGGTGGTACAGAGTTGGCTGCGATCAACTTTTTGGCGCCGTTGTCGTGGAACTAACCACTTTGGCTATCAATTTTGTTAACTTTGTGTGTTGCCTCCTTTACTTCTTTGTTACTTATTTGTTTGTGTGAATACTACTGGTACCAAATGCCTTTGAATGCTAATGACCCTCTTGGAAACGGGATAGCGGGGAAGGAGGTAGATGAAATTGGAGAGGATGAGGTGTCTCTTGTACCTCCCGGACCACGACGAGGCTGCCAGGCCAATGCTAATGATAATATTCCAGACCTTTCTTTGCAACCTCCGAGATTGGCTCCTAGAGCATTACCAAATCAAGTGTATGCAAGTGCTATTGTCCCTCCCCGAATCCGGGCGGGAAATTTTCAAATAACTAATGTGATGTTGACCTTGCTCGAGCAACGTGGGTATTTTACGGGCGCCTCCGATCAAAATACCTACAAGCATCTAAAGGATTTATTAGATACTTGTTGGGGGAGCAAGCAAACGATTGTTTCCGAAGATGCTCTTAGGTTGAGACCTTTCACATTCTCACTCCGGAGGAAAGCATTGGATTGGCTAGAGAGACTCCCCACTCATTCCATCACAACTTGGGATGAGTTGGCGGATAAATTTATTGCTAAGTTCTTCTCACCCGGGCATATGGAGGCACTTCGAGATGAGATATTGGCTTTCAAGCAAGAACCCGTGGAACCTTTGCATGAAATCTAGGAAGGGTTTAGAACAATGGTGAAAGAATGCCCAACAATGATATGACGTGGCGATTATCACACCTCCTTTTTCCGAATAGCTTTTATCGGCTGTTACTACACCCCGGAAAGGGATATAGTAAATAAAGGAGTTTTTCAAATCTAAGGACAATCGAAACGGGATTCGTTTTTATTTAATATTCAGAGTCGCCACTTGGGAGATTTATGGTGTCCCAAGTTACCGGTTTGAATCCCGAATCGAGAAAGGGTTTGACTTTGTTTAGTAGTCGCGAACCATAAATCCGATAAGAAATTCTATTAACCTGGGAGAAGGTGTTAGATATTCTCGAGTTTCGTAGTTTTAGCATGGTTTCTCAACTGTTATATTTGGCTAAAATTTAATTTTTTGTACATGTTACCTTACTTGTGCAATTTTAAAAATTAATTACCGCTTTTTGTCAATTATTTTATTTAAGAAAGTGAATGTCGTTTAAGAACATATTTTTGGATCACATCACATGAAATGCATCCGGATCCTCGACACATTCTTATTCGACGTTTTCGGATTTGAATTTGGGTTGCATGAATTGCACACCCGTATTAGGAAGGTAAGATTTTTAAGAATCACGCCTAAAGCGGCTAACGTATTGTTATCTTTTGGGAAAGCCGTAAAATTCCCCAAACGGCCCATCCCGAATTCTAAGTATGTTTGTAGGTAATTAATGAGAGCCCCGCAATTATGTATTTAATTTGGCAAGGCTTGTCTCATTTTATTTATTAATGCCGAACTAAAGTATCTATATTTTCTATTTTTAGTTTGTCTTTAAAGGTCAATTAATTCATAAAATATAAATTCGACTCTCGAATTCAAGTCCGGATTCAAACAAAAGGATAAAACCTCTTAGCTTGAACCCGCTACCTAATTCAAAACCCGATTTTATATTTATGGTTTATTTATGGTTTAATTCCCTTGTTCTTAAGGTAATTTGAAAATTTCTAGTTAATAACAAATAGTGACTTACAAATTCTATTTTTATTTAACAAGGACTATCAAATAATATCTTAGAGTTTTACTTTTTTTTTTTATAAACAAAGGCTAAATCTGGGCCTCGAAACATTAAAATGTGCATAAAATTCACTAAATCAATTAGGATATTCTTTTTCTATTTCTTTTTATAAAATTCCTACAAAAAAACTACAAATCAGTTTTAATATTGTATAAAGTTGTATTGTTTTTAAGCGTATCTACAAAATTACTACATTTATACTACATTAAACTACAAGGCGGGTAATTACTATATAATGGATTGAGTACAATAAACTACATTTAACTACAATTAAAATACATTTAACTACATAATAACTGAGAACAACTACAATAAAAAATGTCAGTATAACTACAGTTTAACTACAAAACCACTGAAAACAACTACAAATCTACCACAAATATAAACTACAATTTAACTATAAATATATTAACGATTCATATAAAAATATAAAATAACGACAATTAAACCTTAAAATTGAGACACATTAAAATGTTTCCAGAAACTCGTGGCCTTTGCATGTCTTCCATTCTTCAGAAATTGCACTTCAATATATCATCAATTGTTTAATCGGATATAATTCATGTGTTACGCTGAATTTTTTCCAGCTTTTCTCGATGGCCGAGCATTCATTTTTTTCGATTTGTCGTGCATTGGTACTGTTGACATTTGCTGATGGCTTTCTCTAAATAAATTGGGGTGGGGGTGAGGAACGAAAAATTTAAAAATTAGAAGAGAGAGAAGCGGGTAACAAAATAAATTGGGAGATTTTGTCCCTAAATACACTCCTACATTTAATGATAACTTAATTAAAGCCTTAATTTGAATTATGGTACATAAATTGAAACTTGGTGTGCTTAAATATAATAAACACAAACCTTTAACATGGTTGGTAATAAGGTTTGCTATATGGTATACACATGTAAAAATTCCAAACGTAAATAAGATATAGGCCCAAAAG
This sequence comes from Nicotiana noctiflora, assembly GCA_032618575.1. Lineage (NCBI taxonomy): Eukaryota > Viridiplantae > Streptophyta > Magnoliopsida > Solanales > Solanaceae > Nicotiana > Nicotiana noctiflora. The sequence continues at coordinate 37,251 of JASVEL010007335.1, forward strand.
TTGTGTCTTGAAAACACATTGATGCACATAGAGCAAATTAATGATTGGATCTTTATTGGCGTATAAAACCCAACTCTCATGGTCTCTTGGTTATTGTATGAAATGACTTGTCTTCAGATGCTAATTCAATACAATTTAAAGAGTTAAATCAAATCATGAAATAGACTTAGCCAATTCACTTTGATAAAACAAATGAAACTTTTGATTTCAAAATTTCTTATTTCCTTATAAGCTATTAGAAGGCTATTAAGGTAAGAAAGAGCAAACTTGAAAATGTGAAACTAATAACCAAGTAATCTTGCCAAAATTTATTCTATGTTATTTGTCAAAAATTCACTGGTTTATGAAGACAGGAAGATAGAATTATTATGTGCATTAGTGAATCCTGAATTACACTAAGTTCAATCATCTATTTAAAACGAATTACAACTCTTAAAATAATACTAGAGATTACGACTGATTTTAGATTTTATTCTAGCACATTACATTAAACAGTTCTCCTATCTTCATCAGTACAAATGAGCAAAAAAAAAAAAGAACAAACTATCACAAAGCTTAACTAGTAATTTTCCAATTCAATCGTCAATATAATAGTCCTTATACAGAATTAACGAAAGTCTAGACATGAATATTTAAATTGAAAATTTACAAATTAGCAATGTACATTCTCCAGAAAAATGAAGCAATTGCGAATAACACTTCCATTTCTTTTCTACAGCTTCATCAATTGCGAATTGAAGATACCTGATATTAAAAGGCGATGAAGAAGAAGAACAAATCAGCAAATAACAAACAACAATTGAGCAACATACCACAGCCTCACAACACCAGAAATTCAACCACAGCAACAGGATTTAACCCAAGGATCAAACACACTCAATCAGATCAGTCAACTTTCATCAACATTTGACTATCAGAACCAATGAGAATCAATTTAAAACCCTCAAATTTTGTACTAAATGATCAATTCTAACAATATCTTAATTCTAATATTTTTTGGGGTTTTGAAACTATGAATTTGAAATTCAGATCTAGGAATGAAGATTACTTGGGAGATAATTTTTTCAGATTTCCAAAACTTATAAAATGAGGCAAATCAATGCCTATTTATAGAATTAAAATTGGTGGGAACTTTAAATTTCAGATTTTATACTTTAGTCAGTCTTTTATTTCACTTATACCCTTATTTTTTAGTTTTTAATTCAATTAACAACCTTATTTGTTAAGGTTTATACTAATTCTCCAATCTAGAATCTTCTACCCTAGTGTAATCCTTTTTCTACCATTACTTCATTTAAAAATCTACCCAATTACCCTTACTCTATGCCCAAAATACCCCCACTTTCTTTGATTTATTACTAATAGCAAGGTACCCAAAATACCCCTGAAACTAAGTTAGATTTAGTAATTACCCTACTGCTCTTTAACCCCTGAATTTTTAGTTGCCGGATTATCAATTTGTAAACCAAATTATTATAATTAATCAAAATTAACAAAACCTAATTACCTACTAATTATAACATACTAATTATCAGAAATTAACAAATCGAATTCTAATTCGAATATTAACCAACTATTGATCAGCATTTAACAACTATCACCAATCAGCTATTTACTGTCAATTAATCTAAAAAGTACTCAAACAAGTTAATACTAACAATTATCAGAATCGACTAATATTAGAAGCTAATGAAACAAATAATTAAAATCACACTTTTTCAATTATAAAAATCTAATTTTACTAATCAAATTATTTGCTAAATCAGAATTTAAACCAAATATTATTAAGAAATTTAATACCTAAGAGTATCAGATTTTGTGAGCATGTGATCTTTGCACTAAGCAAATAAATTCCAAAATTTAAATAAATAATATTTTTGAATGCAGTTGCATGATTTGTTTGATATTGGATATATTTTGTGTGTTTGAATAATATAAAATTAGAAAATCAAAATATAATAGGAGAAATACTTGCATTTTTTTTAATTAATTAGTTTTAAAAGAAAAGAAAATCAAAAAAGAGTATATAGTTTTAATAGCGGAAAATAAAATAGATATAGTAAAAAATTGCCAAAAAATGCCCAAAAATTGTTAAAGGTAGGAAATTAATTAACTTAGATAATACAAAAAGGAAAAAATGAAAATACAAAAAGAAATTACCTCAAAATAATTAAAATACCTAAAAAAAATACAAAAATATATATGTATAATAAGAACTGGGCCAAGAGATTAAGTCTGAATTGTGGCCCAATGTGTTAGCTCAAAAGATCCGGTCCAGGCATTTGAATTGGTAGAATCTCAGCCGTTCATTTCATCAGATCCAACGGCTGAGAATATTAGCGAATTTATAATGGTTAATTAATGGGCGGGGTTTGATCTTAACCGGCCAATTAAGATGATCCTACGGTTGAAGCTTTGGTCTCATTATCAACGAGATGGTGTCGTTTAAGTAACGGTCAATCTTGACCGTGGATCATTATTAATCCAACGGCCAGGATCACCTCAACAACCACGAGTATAAAAAGGCTTGGTCTCTGTTGAGACCGGCCATTCCTCATTATCCCCAAACCCTAGCCGCCTATCCCCCCCCCCCCCATCATCTTCTTTATCTTCATCACCATGCCGCCGGCCATGGAGACTGTCATCTCCTAAGGCAGTCTCTGGCCACCCCCCTTCACCACCCCTCTCATCTCCTCATTCTCCTTCAGAGACCTCACCCCAAAACATAAAACCAACCTTGAAAGCCCCTTTGTTCTTGAAACTCCGGTGATCGGAGTTCATCTCTGATGACCCAAACAATGAGAACGACCTCCAAACTAACACCACAGAATCCTTTTGACATGATCAATCACCCCTTACCCTTGGTTTCCCTCGAATCTTCTTCCATCTCCTCGAATATTTGAAAGAAAGTCGCCGGAACCCTAACTCCGGCGACTCAAACAAACCCCCAACCAAAAATCCCACCTTTCCCTCTCTAAATACCCACCCCTAACCAGAAAACCCTAAAAGACTTCGTCTTGAAGTCTAACAAGAAAACCAGAAAACGAAATAAAGAAATAAAGATGAGGAAAAGAAAGACTGAAAAAGAAAAAAAAAGAGAGGAAAGAAAGAACAAGAAAAGGGAAACATGAAGCTCAGGGGACAGGCCCTGCAAGCTAAGTTTTCCCTTTCCCTTTACTTGCTTTTTATTATGTTTCTTGTTTTGTTTTGTGTTTTCTTTTCTTTTTCTGTGTGTTTGATATAATTCTCTTGATATATATAATGGAATAAAACTAGGGTTTTTAGTTTGTCTGTTTTCTTATTTAAAGATCTGTGCTTCTTTACTTTCGTTTATCTTCAAATGATTGTTGTTTATGTTATTAGATTGCATGTTATTCTCTATGTGTCCTTGCTTAAAATCTGTTCTTCCTCACTTCTATTTTATCTTCGATTGTTTGTTTCTTGACTTAGATTAGGGATTTTTTTCAGTTATTCTCTATGTTTTCCTGTTAAAAAAAAAAGAGATATGTTCTTCCTCACTTTTGGTCTATCTCAGAATTTTTGTTTCTTGAGTTAGATTGGGGGATTTTCTCAGTTATTCTCCATGTTTTGCTGTTTAAATAATTTGTTCTTCATCTTCACCTTCTTTATCACCCGCATATATTAGACTAGGGTTAGTATTTGGAAAGTTTTAGATTTAGTAGGTTCCGATTATTATCATCCTGTTTACTCTGTTAGAGCTATGTTATGTCTGGGTAGACCATGTCTCAATTCTTCACTGCTTTGTTGGATTTGGTCCTTATGTGTCTATATCAAGGAATATTAAGTGTGTTTTGGGGTTTTTCAATGATTCATTCAAACATAAAATGGTTGTAACTAAGCCTGCTTGATGTTTAATTGACACTTTGCTATTTGAAACTAAGTTTGTGAGTCTGATTGATTAAGATTCAACATTATCCAACTTCTTCTCTGAGTTTTGATTAGTTGATAAACAAGTTTGGTTTCATTTTGGTTATGTGTGCAATTTGCTGTTGAAATGGCTAAGTTTGTATTGATTTTATGTTGGTATGAACATTGATTAATGCCTATCAAGCTTAGGAAGTTTGGTTATAGATGCAGTAGTACTAGGATTCACTAGTGGTTAATTCTGAAAATATATAGTAAGATAGGGTTAAAATTAAAAATCACAAAATTAGGCTATAAGTTCAATAAGTGACCAAGAGTGGTCAATTTTGCAGTTCACCTACTATGCTAGGTCTTTCACACACTGGCCCACCCTTAAATGGGCTAGTTGTGTAATAATTGGTTTAAGTTTGAAAGTTCAGACTTACCAAGGCTTAAGTTGAGCCCCGAATCACAGGTGGCTAGGCCTGCAAAGGTTTTAGCCAAACCTGTGTTCAGTAATGGGCTTGAATTGCAAAAGCCAAGTCTAAACTTGAGACTAGCTAAGTTTTAAATAGTTTAAATATAACAATAAAGCAGGCTAGTCCTGTAACTAGCTTAAAAATGAAATAAAGTCTTTAATTAACAGAAAATGAAGCAAAAATGGTTAAAATTGAAATAGTTCTTCAAGTTAAAATTGGCCAGTCCTTAAATACCAATGCAAGGACTGACCCTTAGTTAAATAAGTTGAAAATGCTGAAAACCTGACCTAGGTAGGTCGGGAAATTCAGCTGTGTCCTTAAGGGCATAAAGGGAACTTAAAATGGTAAAATGGAAGATTAAATAGAGCATATAGGGACATAGGAGACATTTGTGCTCCTGATTTCTGCAATTCTGCAGAGATTTAAGGGGTATAATGGTCTCACTAAAAAGGGAAATCAGCAAAAATCAATAACAAGTAGGGACACTTAGGTAAAAGCTTCAAAATAGAATAAAAAAGAACCTTGGAGCACATGCTGGAAGGGATCTTGTAACTGAATTGGGGTGTAAAGTGTAGATTTAGTGAGTTTTAAGGGGAGGGAAATGGAATTAACCCCTATTCTTTCCCCCCAAGAATTCTGCTAATCTATACCTATAAATACCCCCTTTCTAAGACTGATTGAGGGCTATTTTTTTAATAGAAAAATTCAGAGTACAATACACCAGCAATAGCAAATAGTTTTCTGTAATTTTCGAGTGAGAATCACTGTTTAAGTTGTGTGTTTGTGGGGTTTTCTGCTCGACTTATTCTGGGATTTCATATCTGTTGCTTGCTGTGTTGTTCTGCTCGTTTGGGATTCAGTCCTACACTGTTGCTCTTGCCTTGTTGAGTCTGTTGCTGTTGCTTGCTCCTATTCCCTTAGAACTCATCGACTTCTTTTTGCTGAATCAGGTACATCCCTGTTCGACGAAATGTAATGCTGAAGTGTTTAATGAAAAATGAAGTTCAAGTTTTAAATTCATCAATTCTTCTGTATTTTTATCTTATTTTAAACTAGTAGTCTAGTATAGTTTAGATCTTATATTTGTATGGCTTGTATAAGTAGAAAACCAAACAAAAATAATGTAATAGCTAGTGATAGTAATAGTGTAGTCGTAGATAGCATATCACCTAGTTAAAGTAGAATAAACTCTTAAAAACAAGTTAATTAATTATAGTCTAAACCGCTAACAGCTCTCTCTCAGAGTAGTAATAAGTGATGTTCGCATAGTTAATCACATTTGTGGATCGGTATTTAGATATAAATAAGTTCAAAAGAGAAAAATTGTTAGATCAAGCAATGATTCATTCGCGACTGGGTTAGTAGCACTGTATGAACTAAAGTTGTAGTAAAATCAGTAATATAATCATGTATATGTCATTAAACCACTTAGTTTTAATAATCAGAGTTGTCGTAGTAAACGACTGAACTGTTTAGTTTGATAATGTCTCACATAGTTGAACTGTTTTTTCTCTTAATTTCTTAGTTAAGTAATTTTAACACTGGTATAGGTCATTTAGCAGAAAACAAAAGAGTAAGAGTAGTTGATTCTCATATACATTAGTTAGTTGTAATCAGGAATTAATATTGACAATCTTTGTACAGTGATCTTCCTCGTTAATAAATAAAAAATGCATTTCATTCTCAGTTTATCCATGTTTGTTTTAGTATGAATTCTTCATGTTTACTGTCATCCGGTTTGGGCCTAATACGTAATATGGGCCTGAACTATAATACGAAGTTGAATGGGCTGTTGAACAAAAGCTTGAAGGCAGTCTAGGTCACTATGACCGGGCAAAGTAAGTGATCTATTAAGAAAGGTGCAGAGGCCCAGGCCCAATAATGGCAACGACAATGGCCTGAGCCCAATTCTAAAATTATAGTGGATAATAAATAATTAAGGAAAAAACCAGTATAGAAAATATAGTGAAACAATAGGATTGGACTATTAAAATTTAATCGGGATGAGCCTCACATGACACCAAATAGTGGGGCCCCCTTTTAGTAATAAAGTGAAGTGTAAATAGACCCGGGAAAGCTAATAGTGAATTTCACAGCTTCTCCAAAAGACTTAAAAGCTGCTAGACATTATTAGGCACGGTTTAATATACTTTCCTTAAATACGAGTGTGCACTTGGTGCAACTCAAATCCCAAATCCCGGCGAAGCCAAAATGTACTAAAGGTCACAGGCGTACTGGTTGCGGTGTGACTCAAAGTATGTTTTCGCAACGTCGTAATTCTTTAAAAATATTAAAGTGAAAACACATACGTATTGTTTAAAACATATAACAAGTCAAATAAGATTGAGAACGACGGTTGAGCGACCGTGCTAAAACCACGGAATCCGGGAGTGCCTAACACCTTCTCCCAGGTTAACAGAGTTCCTTATCCAGGTCTTTGCTTCGCGGACTGTAATAACAGAGTCAACTTCCTTGAATTTGGGATTAACCGGTGACTTGGGACACCATTATCTTCCCAAGTGGCGACTCTGAAAATTAAGTAAAAATCCCGAACCGATTGTCCTTTATGTGGAAAAACTCCTTCCTCTTTGTTGTTATATCCTTCTCGGGTATTTCAACACTGATGTATACCCTACGTATCTTTCCAAACGGATAGGTACCAAAGCCCATAGGGTAGTAAAAAGGGAGGTGTGACAGCTCTGGCGACTCTGCTGGGGAATACCAACCTAGAACTTCGGTTTCAGGGTTTAAGAACTCGAGCTCCTTAGAATCGCCGTCCTCGATATTATTTGACTTTGTTATATGCTTTGAACAACATGCTATGTGTTTTACCACTTTGATATTATGTGGATTGTATATAAATTGTGCCGAAAAACCTTCTCTTCTTCACCTCCGGGGATGTGCTTACTGGTTGAGACTCCATTTTCTGTTAAGTCACGCCTAAAATAAGAAGCAGAGGCCGGATAAGTTACAAAGCCGATTGGCTCCATGAGTCACCGGTACGTAGCCCCTCCTCGATTCGAGTTGTCTGCTCGGGTACACGGTCTAGTACTCTATGAAACTATAAGATGTTGAACATAGGTCTAGGGCGATTATTTGCATCATATCAGACTTAGGGGACTCAATACATGGGTTTGTCCGTCTAGGACAGGTGACCTGGTAATTAAAGATCGAGCATATTATATGTTGCATTTTTATTGTCCTTGATCGCTATGCGGACAGGCAAAATTCCCGAGGATAAAAAAAAGTGTGTTCAATTAAAAGAGAGAAATCAGAACTAGTGAAAGGTGCAGTCGGAAAATCTGAAAATTTGAAAAAAATGGCTTTGTTGTTGAAATAATTGGTCAACTAATCTGACCGAACTACGTAGGTTTGATTCTTGCCATTAGGCAGGATACATAGGCAACTCTTGAACGGGTCTAACCACCTTTTTAGAAAAAGACCAAAAATATTTTCGTTTCAAATAATCGGAGTAATCGCTATTTTTGAAAACGGCCGAATGTTCCGAAAGGACGCCGGAAGGCTGTTGTCACGCCCCAAATCGAGGGACATGACCGGCGCCTGACCGGGTTGCCCCAGTCAAGCGGACCTGGGTGCCTTTCACTCCCACGCGTTACCCCTGTGTTGATTGTTTCTCATTAACCAATTATCTTACCAATAAAGACTGATTTCACAATACATAAACATAACCATGTGATTTATTTACTAACAATTCATAATTTATATTTACAACGCCCCATACATATACATAGGCCACAATCCCACAGTTTACATGTCTACAGAGCCTCTAGGATACAAAAGGGAATACAATACTTGCCGGTAACAAGGCCCCGACTATACCTTACAAAATCCAAAAGAAAGTCTGAAATAAAAGTGGCATGAGCCACACTGTGCCCCGAGGAAGAAAGGGGCTCACCAAAACGGGCAGTGGAAGGAGAAGGATACTACTGCCGATGAGCTGAAGTGCCTGCTACTGATCCACCTACAATCATGACACGAATGTAGCGCCCCCGGCAAAAGGGACGTCAGTACACTTGAATTGTACCGGTATGTATGGACAAACTTTGTCCCAAGTAAACTCAAGCCATTAAATTACATCAACAATTAATTAAGCCAGCCAACCATGGTTCCACATTTTCCTCATTTCAAATAATTCTCACACAAAGCACTTTCTACAATCAACCAATTTAACAATAACCAATCAATCACGTAAAGAACAAGTAGTCAAACAAAGGGGCAATCAGTGCCCCACAGGTTGCAAACTCTCCTGCCGTCTCCTTTCACAATTTCACATTATTGATTTATGTATCAATTTTTAATAGCGATTTCGATCGCTTTCCATCCTTATTGCCCCCTGACCACCCTTATTACCTCGGCCACCCTTATCACCCCAACCCACACCTTATTTCACCACGTTGCGGTGCGCAACACGACCCCGCCTTACAATTGAAAACACAACAATTTCAAACAGCAGATAAGGTACTACACACAATTTCAACAAGTTCAAATAAGCAACTTGCACATTGTTTCATGTTCTCAATTACTTCTCAAGCCAATATCACAACCAAGTTACAATGTTTCCACATTCAAGAATATTCACACATGTATAATCAACAATTTTCCATAATTCAAGTGTTTCATCTCTTTCCACAATAAACCAATTCTCAAGTGTTTCGTTTTCTTTTCCACAAGGTGCCATATAGGCCATCATAATCATTATTCACAAATTCTTTACCCAATTCAACTTTCATTTACCTTTCGGTTCATATTTCATACCACAACACTCATAGTTCAACAACAACTTTGAATATCCAACAACAACATCAAATAATCACATACAATTTCTCAAATCAACACATGCCAAACAATTTTACACATAAGGGCGATTTCACAAGAATCAAAATTAGCCATACATACCTGGTGATGAGTTTTCTTCCTACTTTATGATTACCCAAGATATCCTACTCTTGCCAACCTTGTTCTTGAAGACTCTTACTTCTACTCACTTCTTTTACTAGAAATCAAGTTCAATAATCATGCATGAGTGTAAAAATTCTACTTTTAAAAGCTATTATATGAAAACCTCTCTTTACCCAATTAAAACTGAAAATCAAGAAAATAGTTAGGGTTTTTACCTTGAAAATATTGGGGAAGTTGAATCCTTGCCCTAGAATCCCTTGGAGTTAAGTAGTTGAAACAATCCTTGAAGATGAAGAACTTCTCTCTCTAAAAACCCTCTCTTCTCTCTCTAATTTTTGGTAAGATAATATGATAAAATGAAGAAGAAGTGTGTTATATTAAAGAAGAGATCGGGTCAAAATGTTACAAAATCTGGGCCGGGGTCGAATATGCGGTCACTATGCGACCGCAGAACCCACATGCGGTCCGCATAGTGACCGCAGAATTGCCCCAAATTTTACAAGGTTCTGTTAAGGAATGCGGCCAGAATGCGGTCCGCATGTTTGATCCGCGGTCGCAAAATGCACCGCAGATTTGACATGCGATCGCATATCGACCGCACATTTGACACGATTTTTGGGAAACTCTCTGGAACGATTTGCGGTCAGAATGCGGTCCGCATGTTGATTCTGCGGTCGCATTCTTGACCGCATATTTGACACTTTTTCGGAAAAATTATTTCTCTACATTTTTGAAACTTAAATCACTACCAAGGGTCCGAACCGCGGCGAGCAAGCTCGCCGCGAAGAATTCTACGCATTCCTAACACATCATTCGGACCATGACACCACATCTACTAGGTTTTTATGCACAAAAATTTTACGGGGCCTTACATCCTCCCCTTAAGATCATTCGTCCTCGAATGAGGATTTTGAAATAAATGAGTTTTGAAAGACATGATATGCAAGCTATCAAAATTTTGACTAACTCTTATATTTTAGAAAAATGTCGCCAGAGTTTCCTTTGTATTATGGACATATCCACCTGACAGAGGGCCCCCGAAACACATTACCAAACAACAATATACAACTACAACACTTTCCACAACTGGTATACACTTTCTTACCTCAACGAATGCACATATTCTATCACATTGTTACAATTGCACATAAACTAGTCACTTCAATGAATTATTACCTTATTTACCCAATTTAACACACCATGTACACTTAACAAACCATTACCAATCTATACTTACTATTAGTCGCTTACTTAACACATAACTCTTTACAAAAAGGAGGAGGCTTTTACTAACACTAAGAGGGAAACAACTTGGACAAGATGACAGTTACTAGGAGTAGAAGGGTCACCTAATTTCTTCTAGGCTTGATCGAACAAATGGGGGTACTTTTCTTTCATCTCTTTTTCAGCTTCCCATGTGGCCTCCTCAACTTGTTGACTTCGCCACAATACTTTAACAGAGGCAACTTCCTTATTTCTCAACTTACGGACTTGCCTATTAAGATGGCAATTGGAACTTCTTCATATGACAAATTTTCATTAACCTCTATAGCTTCGACTGGCATGATGGTGGATGGATCTCCAATCACTTTCTTCAACATGGACACATGGAATACCGGATGCATTGCTGACATCTCGGAAGGCAACTCTAGCCTATAAGCAACTTGACCAATCCTTTGAACGATCCGATATGGCCCGACATACCTAGGACTCAATTTCCCTTTCTTCCCGAATCGCATGACTCCCTTCATAGGAGATACCCTCAAGAACACCCAATCATCGACTTGAAACTCCAAATCCCTTCGACGAACGTCCGCATAGGACTTTTGACGACTCTGTGCTGTTTTCATTCTCTCCTGAATAACCTTGACCTTTTCCATAGCTTCGTACACCATATCTGGCCCTAGCAATTCCGCTTCACCTGCCTCAAACCACCCAATTGGCGATCTACATCTTCTCCCGTACAATGCCTCAAATGGGGCCATCTGAATGCTAGCTTGATAGCTATTATTGTAAGCAAATTCTATCAGTGGCAAGTGTTCATCCCAATTACCTTTAAAATCTAAGACACAAGCCCGCAACATATCTTCAAGCGTCTGAATGGTCCGCTCGGCCTGTCCATCGGTCTGTGGATGGAAAGCTGTGCTGAGATTCACCTGAGTTCCCAAACCTTGCTGAAACTTCTTCCAAAAGTTAGCTGTGAACTGAGCCCCACGATCTGAGATGATATAAAGTGGAGTGCCATGAAGTTTTACTATCTCCTTGATGTACAATCTTGCATATTGCTCCGCGGTATCGGTGGACTTGACAGGCAGGAAGTGAGCTGATTTGGTGAGTCGATCTACTATCACCCATATTGAATCGAACTTATGCTGTGTGCGAGGTAAGCCCACCACGAAATCCATATTGATCATCTACTATTTCCACCTTGGTATTCCTATAATCTGAGTTAATCCACCGGGCCGTTGATGCTCGGCCTTCACTTGTTGACAGTTCGGACATTTAGCTACAAAGTTTTCTATATCCCTTTTCATACCGTTCCACCAATAAATCTCCTTAAGGTCATGATACATTTTCGTGGAACCTAATTGTACAAAATATCTGGAAATATGTGCCTCTGCCATTACCCTTTCCCGAAGTTCGTTCACGTCCGGAACACATAGTCTGTCTTGACACCGCATTACACCATCTTCACTGCTGAGTACAAATGCTGAGGTCTTGTCATTCATAACTACTTCCTTTACCCGAACTAATGCTGGATCCATGGACTGTTTTTCCTTGATTTCCGCGACCAATGATGATTCTGCTCCATTATGCACCAAAATATCCCCCTCGTCTGACGCCGAGATACGAACCCCCAAACTGACTAATTGGTAAACCTCTCGAGCCAGGGGTCTCTGATCCACACCCAAATGAGCCAACTACCCATGGATTTTCGACTAAGAGCGTCGGCTACCACATTTGCCTTCCCTGGATGGTACAATATGTTCATATCATAGCCCTTGAGCAATTCTAACCACCGCCGCTGTCTTAGATTTAGCTCCTTCTGCTTGAACAAATACTGGAGGCTCTTGGGGTCTGAAAACACATCTACATAAACTCCATAAAGATAGTGCCGCCATATTTCAAAGCAAACACAACTGCCGCGAGCTCCAAATCATGTGTCGGATAATTCTTCTCGTGATTTTTTTGAGTTATCTCGAAGCATACGCTATAACCTTTCTGTGTTGCATCAACACACACCCCAAACCAACCCTGGAGGCATAACTATCACCTTAACACTTTACATCATTAGCGGAACATCTTTATTATATCCCTCTTACATAAGACCTTCCACGAATTTAGTTCTACTATAATTTCCTTGATATAGTTACGACCCCATCTGAACCATTTCTACTAACTCTTGCGATTCTTATCAAAAGGCATTACTGAGTGAGTTTTCTCATATGACCTCCTATCTCAAATGAATAGCACTGGCTAACTTGCACATATACCCCGAATAACACTAACTTGCACGGCATTGTATCGAATGTAAAGTAGCATTGTGCTCTAACTTTTCTTAACCAACCTCTTCTCCCCATATGTGCATTATAGACTTTAAGAAACTGCACTACTTCCCCTGTGAAATTTCCTACCATCCCTCATTACGGTTAAACACCTCTCAAAACGTATATCAACAACCTTTATATGCATATGACTTAGGAAGGGTCACTAGCCCGAGAAGGGTATTCTCTGAAACTTTAAATCCTCCTCAATACTTCAACAACAACTTTTGGTTTCACTCTTAAGTGTAAGGCTTAGTCCACTTGATTCTATCTCGGATGAGTAACTCGCCTTATTCCCCATGTTATAGTTACCAATAAAGTTCCCTGATATTGCCGCTTAAGAGTTATCATGCCAAACACGTCTAGTCTGTCACGAGTTTTCATCCTCTTTCAATCCATTCCGAACCTTTCATTCCCATCTTTTTTTGCGGATAGTGCATAATTAATAGCTTTAATGTTCCACACATTTGTCTGTCTCCTGTGAATTTGAAAAATCATTATGTCTTGTTTAATCATTTTACAGTACCACAACCTTACCAACGATAACCTCGCTTCCCATTGTGTGTAGACATGAACTATCTCTAGACCTCTTTAGTTGATATTCCAGTGTCATCCAAGTCGGTTGCATTGCGGTTAATCCCTTATAACTTTTATTAACACTTGTGCTTTAGGTGAGTCCACCATTCTGATGCAAAAATTGTTTTAAATGACCATGACCATCTCAATTTAAAGGTTTTCTCCCCATTTCTTCTCACCCCATTCTTCCTAGTTAGTGAATAGCCACGCACTCTTCCATATATTACGTGGTCTCTTACCTTAGGTATTCCATCCGGCTCACCTCTTAACTCTTATTGGGACATATGTAGCAAGGAGTGTTCGTCTGAACATCATTTAACACTTATCTATTTGTAAGGCTCTTTAGAGGCTCTCTATCAGGCCCCAATTACCATCTTGGGTTGTTGTGGCAACACATTCATTTCTCCCACTCGTTTTGGCTTTCTTAGTATCCCGAAACTTTGTTTAAATCACAAATCTATGATTAGCCCATTCTAGGAACTCACAATCTTTCACATTTGACATATGGTACCTCCTTGGGTCCCATTTCTCCCGACCTTATGACAAGTAAAAGTCTCTTTACAAACATACTCTTATTTTCTAGAATCGTTGACCCTATCAGTCACATTGCCATGCGTGAAGAATTTACATTCCTTAATCTCTTTTCTAGACCATTCATGTCTTCACCGAAATATTCAAATATCATAACTACATGGTCTCGCTCTTGTTTCATTGTATTTAAGTAGCCTCACGATGGTCCTCCCTCTCCCACATGGGGATAATATCCTGGATCTTGACACAAGTCTTGAGTTTAGAAACTTTAGGGACATATGCCTCATATATCTATCCCTCTTATATGCATACTCGACTATTAGGAAAATTTAAGTCACCATAGTATTGATCTCATAAGTTCCCTTCTCCTATTCAGCCACGTAGGTATGGGATTCCAAGTCCCCACGCATATCCTTTATGAGTGTAACGCAACTTCGTACATTTCTGGGTCCTTATAACGTTCGTAAGACAAGGGTCTTCTCACCTAGGGTCCAATTGAGTCTCATTTCATAACTTTTTACCTCATATGAGAGACTTACACTCTCCCCATTAATCTCTTAGTCATTATCTCATATATCACGTGCTTATATAACCAATATTCTTTCACACCTTACGATCAATTATATACTTCTTGCACTAACCATGCTTGCTATTTAAGCTTACATATCAATCATCAAATCAATGCCTCTTCGTGCGGGTAATCACTTCTAATCCTTTCCCCAAATAAAGTATACTTGTAGTACTATGTACTTATACTATATATATTCATACAGTTTATTCAACAAGATACATGTGCAATCTCCATAACACCCATGTCTTTTCCCATTGGTCATGACATATGACAACACTACATAAAATAGACGAAAGAGCATTTAAACTTACCTTGAATCTCAACGCACGGGTTACAAAACAATCTTATAGTCAAGCTTTATCGCACGATTTGGAGTGATGAAGAAGGGTAATATTCCTAAATGTCCGTGTAGCCCCCTACTTATATGATGTGGTCGACAACACACCTATAAGAAGGGCACTACTAGACACGGCTCCGAGACATCCTAGGACACTTTAAAAACCATATGCTCTGATACCAAGTTTGTCACGCCCCAAATCGAGGGACATGACCGGCGCCTGACCGGGTTGCCCCAATCAAGCGGACCTGGGTGCCTTTCATTCCCACGCGTTACCCCTGTGTTGACTGTTTCTCATTAACCAATTATCTTACCAATAAAGACTGATTTCACAATACATAAACATAACCATGTGATTTATTTACTAACAATTCATAATTTATATTTACAACGCCCCATACATATACATAGGCCACAATCCCACAGTTTACATGTCTACAGAGCCTCTAGGATACAAAAGGGAATACAATACTTGCCGGTAACAAGGCCCCGACTATACCTTACAAAATCCAAAAGAAAGTCTGAAATAAAAGTGGCATGAGCCACACTGTGCCCCGAGGAAGAAAGGGGCTCACCAAAACGGGCAGTGGAAGGAGAAGGATACTACTGCCGATGAGTTGAAGTGCCTGCTACTGATCCACCTACAATCATGATACGAATGTAGCGCCCCCGGAAAAAGGGACGTCAGTACACTTGAATTGTACTGGTATGTATGGACAAACTTTGTCCCAAGTAAACTCAAGCCATTAAATTACATCAACAATTTATTAAGCCAGCCAACCATGGTTCCACATTTTCCTCATTTCAAATAATTCTCACACAAAGCACTTTCTACAATCAACCAATTTAACAATAACCAATCAATCACGTAAAGAACAAGTAGTCAAACAAAGGGGCAATCAGTGCCCCACAGGTTGCAAACTCTCCTGTTGTCTCCTTTCACAATTTCACATTATTGATTTATGTATCAATTTTTCAATAGCGATTTCGATCGCTTTCCATCCTTATTGCCCCTGACCACCCTTATTACCTCAGCCACCCTTATCACCCCAACCCACACCTTATTTCACCACGTTGCGGCGCGCAACACGACCCCGCCTTACAGTTGAAAACACAACAATTTCAAACAGCAGATAAGGTACTACACACAATTTCAACAAGTTCAAATAAGCAACTTGCACATTGTTTCATGTTCTCAATTACTTCTCAAGCCAATATCACAACCAAGTTACAATGTTTCCACATTCAAGAATATTCACACATGTATAATCAACAATTTTCCATAATTCAAGTGTTTCATCTCTTTCCACAATAAACCAATTCTCAAGTGTTTCGTTTTCTTTTCCACAAGGTGCCATATAGGCCATCATAATCATTATTCACAAATTCTTTACCCAATTCAACTCTCATTTACCTTTCGGTTCATATTTCATACCACAACACTCATAGTTCAACAACAACTTTGAATATCCAACAACAACATCAAATAATCACATACAATTTCTCAAATCAACACATGCCAAACAATTTTACACATAAGGGCGATTTCACAAGAATCAAAATTAGCCATACATACCTGGTGATGAGTTTTCTTCCTACTTTATGATTACCCAAGATATCCTACTCTTGCCAACCTTGTTCTTGAAGACTCTTACTTCTACTCACTTCTTTTTACTAGAAATCAAGTTCAATAATCATGCATGAGTGTAAAAATTCTACTTTTAAAAGCTATTATATGAAAACCTCTCTTTACCCAATTAAAACTGAAAATCAAGAAAATAGTTAGGGTTTTTACCTTGAAAATATTGGGGAAGTTGAATCCTTGCCCTAGAATCCCTTGGAGTTAAGTAGTTGAAACAATCCTTGAAGATGAAGAACTTCTCTCTCTAAAAACCCTCTCTTCTCTCTCTAATTTTTGGTAAGATAATATGATAAAATGAAGAAGAAGTGTGTTATATTAAAGAAGAGATCGGGTCAAAATGTTACAAAATCTGGGCCGGGGTCGAATATGCGGTCACTATGCGACCGCAGAACCCACATGCGGTCCGCAAAGTGACCGCAAAATGGCCTCAAAGTTTATGCAGGTTCTGTTAAGGAATGCGGCCAAAATGCGGTCCGCATGTTTGATCTGCGGTCGCAAAATGCACCGCAGATTTGACATGCGATCGCATATCGACCGCACATTTGACACGATTTTTGGAAACTTTCTGGAACGATTTGCGGTCAGAATGCGGTCCGCATGTTGATTCTGCGGTCGCATTCTTGACCGCATATTTGACACTTTTTCGGAAAAATTATTTCTCTACATTTTTGAAACTTAAATCACTACCAAGGGTCCGAACCGCGGCGAGCAAGCTCGCCGCGAAGAATTCTACGCATTCCTAACACATCATTCGGACCATGACACCACATCTACTAGGTTTTTATGCACAAAAATTTTACAGGGCCTTACAGCTGTTTTGGCAAAAATGGCCACTTCGAGAGTCATATCTCTTTCTTTTTCAAATTCAAAAATGAGAATTTTCATTGAATTTTTGTTTTCTAAATAAAATCGCCCTAATAAATGTGCAGGATGAGCACAATACAGAATGAACCTTTCACTTTAATGAATAAAATCCCTTTGGAGCAAAGACTATGGTGGAACGACATGAGAATAGAAGGTCAAAATTGGGTCAAAGGCTACTTAAAGAATCTCACGGGCTTATTGGACATAATTCCCCGAGGCGACATAATCCGAGCACTGGTCACATATTGGGATCCTGCGCACAACGTGCTATATCTTCCGGACTTTGAACTCACTCCCACTCTGGAGGAAATTGCTTTCTACATAGGGAAGAACGAGGTCCCCTTAAAAGAAAAATACCCGGTAACGCCAAGAGCAGTAACGGTGCACCGCTTTTTGGACTCTTTGAAAATTGCTAGAAACGTCCACAATGAGGATTTAGCCAATGGATTTTGCTCCCTAAATTTCATTTATAGCAGATATGGACATGTCGGGGGTTTCAATGACTCCACGAACAAGCTTTGTAGCAAGTCCAACCGAGCAAAATGGGAGGAGCACCGACGATTTGTTTTCTTAGGGGCGTTTCTCGGGATCATCATATTTCCGAGGAAGGATGGGCACATTGATATAAAAGTTGCCGGGGTAGCAAGCAATTTGGTTATACAAGATAATTGTAATCTGGCTCCAATGATTTTGGCGGACATCTACCGTGCCCTAACTACATGTAAAGCAGGGTGCAACTTCTTTGAGGGATGTAATTTGATTTTGCAAATCTGGTTGATAGAACATCTATGCCATCATCCTTCATTCTCAAGCTATGGGCCGACTGAAAGAACGTGCCTCGAAGAATTCTACACGAGAACAAAAGAAGTTAAGTTACCGGAGGGAGTTAAGGATTTGATTTCATACCTACGATCATTGACCGATAGCCAGATCGATTGGGCATATGGATGGTTGCCCCTCAACGAGGTGATTTACATGCCAACGGAAGGGTCACACTTTTTGATCATGGGTTTGAAAAGTATCCAGCCTTATGCTCCGTACAGGGCCCTGTGACAGTTTGGAAGATGTCAAGTTATACCATAAGAAGGGGACCTCAGTTCGCAAGTAATAGAGATTAGTCCGGATGGGCAATTCCCGAAAGCAAAGGTCTGACAGATTTGGAATGAATGTCAGAATTTGAAAGTAGAGACTTGTGTGCAGGACAGAGCTCGGGGAGAAGTGTCGTCAGGGTATTCCGCATGGTATCGACGGGGTATTGAGCATGACAGGCCATCAAAAAGACCTCACTTACAAGATTTGGCGGAGCAATCTAAGGAAAACAGGAATTGGGCGGCCAAAGAAAGTGAATATAAGGCCAAGATCAGCTTGTTAGAAAAACAGTTGAGAGATCTCCAGTTTGAGAGCGGTTTGCAGGCAGCATCCGATGAAGGAGAGAAGAAGCAGCTGAAGAAGAAGAATGAAATTCTGAAGGCTGAGGTTGCTAAAATGAAAATTGCATCCGAGACCCCTATTCGCTTAGCCCGAGACGAGAAATTGATTGAAAATCTTCGGCGCAAAGTGAATGACTACAATTTTGATTTAGACAAAGCAGAAAAGGAGTTAGTAAGGGTTCGGAAGCAACTGGCCAAAGATGCCGAGGATAGAGCCAGGTTGGTTCAGCAATTGCAGGATAAGCATGAGTTTGAGGTAGCTCATCTGATAAAGAATATTGTCACAGCCACTGTCAAAAGTAACAAGATCATCAAAGATTTCGAAGAAGAAAGAGAACATTGTTACACGACTATGGCTCGATTAGAATTTGAGCTACAACAAATGCAAAAGGAAAACCAACACTCCTTAGATGCTCGCGCCGAACAGATTAGCTGATTGCTTCAAGATAAAGGGGTTATTCGAGATAGAATTGTTCATATTGCTCGGTATATCTCCCGAAAGAGCCAGCTGTGTGAAGACATGTCCCGATCAACATTTGTGTCAGCTGTGAAATTCTTTGTGCAACAAGTCAAGTCCGACCTAGATAGGCTCCAAAGTGGATTAACATATAGGCCCGCGGCAAGACCGAACGATGCCTCGCGGGCACTAGGAGCATTAATGTATTCATAGGGCATGCATTTTGTATTCATATTTCTTTGCATTAGTAGCACAACACCATCTTGTAAACCGATGTTTTTGAAATATCAATGAGAAATCAAAAGTTGTTGCTAATCCCTTTTTGCTTTATATCAATTCTTTTACGATAGGCAAATAAATAGGAACGCGAATCAATAAAGAAAATAAGAAATAAAGAAAAAGGGGGAGAGAAAAAGGAAAAGAAAAAAAAGAAAAAAAAACAAGAAAAAGCAAGAAAGAAAAAGAAAAAAAAAGAAAGAAAAAAGAGAATGATGAGGTTGGTTCAAAACGGAACAAATGCAGGGATGATGCATGGCGATCAAAGGCAAAAATTGTGATTATTGCATCTTATCCTTTCATGTGCTAACTATTAACGGGTGTTGTTGTTTATGTGAATCAGATTTCAGCTGGCAACTGGTAGTCTGGCTAATCATCCCTACAACAGACGGTCTAAGACAATGACAAAGGCCGTATCTCAAGAAATTGAACCAACTGTCATGGACCCTGTCTAAGAGGAGGAAGCTATGGATGTGGCAGGAATGAAAGAATAAATGTACAAGCTTAAGCAGTAGATGGCTGAGATGTACCAGGCTTGGTCTAGGGGTCAACCCTTACCTACTTATCCTGCTAACCCAGCATATGTCCCTCCGGTCAATCCCAACCCTGAGCCACCGACTATGAACTCGTCCTCTACATATCCAGACTATCACCATTACTATGCCTCCACCTCTCAGGTACCACCACCACTGTCAAAACAGATGTCACCCCAACCACCATAGGTCACCCCGGTATATGTAGCACCTCCCCCTGCCGCCCTACATAAGTCATCCAGTGAGCCGTTGTTCCATGTACAAGATGCCCACTACTACCCGCCTGAACCAACATTTCGGCAGCATGAATCTCATACCCCATTGATGGAGGCGACCAAACAAAAACCTGTCAGGAACTTAGAACAAAAGGAGATGGCCAGAAAGAGGAGGAGTTTGGAGCAGTACTTCCGTAACATACAAGGGCTAGGGGGACAAGTAAGTGTAGCGTACAAAGACCTATGTCTGTTCCCAGAAGTCCAGCTCCCGGTCGGGTTCAAGTTGCCTAAGTTTGACATGTACAGTGGACACAGATATCCTGTAGCCCATCTTAGAGGATACTGGAGCAAGATGCGTGGCGCATAGGGAAGAGATGAGCTTCTGATGGCGTACTTTAGCCAAAGTTTGAGTGGTTCCGCACTGGAATAGTACACGCATCAAGATCATACTAGATGGTTCATCTGGGATGATATCGTACAATCATTTGCTAACCATTTCCAGTACAATTTGGAGATCATACCGGATAGGTTGTCACTCACTAAAATGGAAAAGAAACCTGGTGAAAGCTTTCGAGAATACGGCTTTAGATGGAGAGAACAGGCGGCAATGGTGGATCCACCGATGAAAGAAAGTGAAATGGTTGACTGTTTTTTGCAGGCCTTGGAGCGTACTTACTACGGACATTTGGTGTCAGCCATTGGCAAGAATTTTAATGAAGTCGTAAAAATGGGGAGTTTTGTGGAAGAAGGATTGAAAACTAACAAGATTATGAGATTTTCTGCGATCAAGGCCACAAATCAGGCCATACAGACAGGGAGTGGAGGATCCATTGGGAAGAAGAAGAAAGAAGAGGTGTCGGTTGTGGAGAGTAAACCCTGGAATCGTAGCCAATACCATCACCCGCCTCGCCCATACCAGCCGTACCCGCCAGCACCCTACAACCCACCTTCACTATACTATCCACCCACTACCCCATACTACCATAACCCGCAAGCCCAAACTTATCCACTACCACCTCAGGTATGGCGAGCCCAGGTCCCGCAAAATGTTTATCACACACAAAACACCTACCCCTCTTCTAGAACTTACAAAAACCCGAACGGACCCAACTTCAGGCCCGATCCAGAGATAAGGAATAGAACCCAAACGAAGAAAACATTCACCCCATTGGGGGAATCCTACACTAGCCTCTATCACAGACTGAAGGAATTGGGGATGTTGAATCCAATCGAACCAAAGCTTACAAACCCACCTCCCAGGAATATTGATCAGTCGGTCAGGTGCGAGTATTGCTCTGGGGCACTGGGGCACGACACTAAAAAAAGTTGGCACTTGAAGAATGCTATTCAAAAGCTCATTGATAGTCGGAGGATTGAGGTACAGGCTCCAGAGACTCCGAACATTACTCAGAATCTACTGCCGACTCATCATGAGACACACATGATAGATTTGGCACAAGAGCAGAGCAACAGGAAGTCGTCCTAGTCGGTCATGATGATAAAAGCCAGCAGCAAAGCAGAAAAAGAAATTGAGAAAGGGAAAGCAATAGCTGAAGTACCAGTGAAAAAGCAACCAGCGTTTGAGACTTTGAATGTTGTGGTGCCAGGGGTGAAACCATTGTTGACAGTGAAAGGTGCATGCATAGAACCAGTAATTATAAAGCCAACGGTGCAGATGCCGATGGTAGATACTAAAGTTGTACCTTGGAACTACAACATGGTGGTAGTAGTGTACAAAGGGAAAGAAGTGACTGGAGAGATCAATGAGACACACGGTCTAACTCGTTCTGGGTGGTGTTTTGACCCGGAAGAGTTAAGAAAAATGAAGGTGGCGAAGGAGAGTCATATGAAGTAGCCGATCTTTGAAGAAGAAGCAGAAGAATTTCTGAAGAAGATAAAATCTCAAGACTACTCGATAGTAGAACAGCTGAGAAAGACACCTGCACAAATCTCTTTGCTCTCATTGATGATTCACTCGGAGGAACACAGAAAAGCATTGTTGAAGATATTGAATGAGGCACATGTCCCCGAAAAGATCTCAGTCTGTCATCTTGAGAAGATTACCAACAAGATTTTTGAGTCCAACAAGGTTACGTTCTCGGACAATGAATTACCCATTGATGGGACTGAACATAACAAGGCACTCTATCTTACTGTGAAAATCGAGGAATTAGTGGTCACTCGGGTGTTGATAGACAACGATTCGAGTGCAAACATTTGTCCACTTTCGACTCTTGGAAAGCTGAATATTAATCCTGACAGAATCCGGTGGAATAGTGTGAATGTTCGAGGGTTTGACGGAGAAAGCAAAAATACTTTGGGGGATATCGTCTTGGAGGTCACTATTGGGCCAGTAGACTTCACGATGGAGTTTTAGGTGTTAGACATCACTGTGTCCTACAATCTATTGATGGGTCGACCATGGATCCATGCAGCTAAAGCCGTACCATCATCCTTGCACCAAATGGTTAAGTTCGAATGGGAGCAGCAAGAAATCACAGTGCACGAAGAGGGAGACACTTGCAATGCCATAATGCCCTTCGAGGAGACCGATGGAGACAAGGGTCCCTAGGTGTACCAGGTGACATACACGGTAGCAGTGAACAAGATTGCCGAAGGAGAGAAATTGTCAATCCCTACAGTGGCCCCTACCGCTATGATGGTAGCCAGAGAGATGATTAAAAATGGATTTACACCGGGGAAGGGGCTAGAAATATCCTTGCAAGGAACAACTCAACCAGTCCATCTACCAGTGAACAATGACACTTTCGGCTTGGGATTCAAACCCACCCATGCCGACATCCAGAAAGCCAAAAGAACCAAAAAGAAAAATTGGACCCTTCCTAAACCTGTCCCAAAACTGTCCGACACCTTTGCCAAGCCTGGTACAAAACGACATCTGACATCTGCTACGTCGAGGTATGATGAGACTAGACTTGATGAGGAGCTCCTGATGAGGTATGAAATGTTATTTGGGGACGTGAACATGGTAGAGATGGGCGAGGGTACCAGCAAGATAGACGTTCAATTCGTGGGGTCTACTGTTGCGCTCAACAACTGGGAAGCCGCTCCTTTCCCAATCAGGAAGGAGTCTTGGTAGTTAGCTTTTGAAATACATCATCATTTTCCCAAAAAAGCAATTTTATTTTTGTAGTCCCCACCCCCATTGAAATCAAAATGTACCCAAACGTTTTTCATCTTTTAAAATATCAATGAAATGCAGTTTCTTCTTCTTTCTTCATTTTGCCTTATTTTTATTTTTTCTTCCTTTTGTACAGTTCCATATGTGCTGATTCTGATGATATGTCATGCATGAAGGATTCCCGACCCAGTTTTGACAATGGAATTATTATACAAAAAATTGAAAATGATAGTGAGATAGAATATGAGGATGAGGAAATACTGGAGGAAATAAGAAAAGACTTGAATCAATACGAGGAAAAACCCAAACCGAACTTGAGTGAGACAGAATCTATCAATTTGGGGAGTGAGGGTAATGTCTGGGAGACGAAAATCAGTGTACATTTAGAAGCCTCCCTCAGGGAAGAGTTAATAAAGTTGCTGCATGAATTCAATGACATCTTTGCTTGGTCCTATGATGACATACCCGGACTTAGCACTGCTTTGGTGGTACACAAGTTGCCTATTTATCCTGAATGCCGGCCAGTGAAGCAAAAGTTGAGAAAGTTCAAAACAGACATCAGCGTAAAAATAAAAGAAGAGGCTAATAAGCAGTTCGAGGCAAAGGTCATACGAGTTACTAAGTATCCCACATGGTTAGCCAATGTTGTGCCAGTCCCAAAGAAAGATGGAAAAACCAGGGTGTGTGTGGATTACAGAGACCTTAACAAATCCAGTCCAAAGGATGATTTCCCATTGCCAAACATCCACATATTAATCGACAATTGCGCCAAGCATGAGATTGGTTCTTTTGTAGATTGCTATGCAGGTTATCACCAGATCCTAATGGACGAAGAAGATGTGGAGAAAACTGCTTTCATTACTCCTTGGGGAACATATTGCTATAGAGTGATGTCGTTTGGGTTAAAGAATGCCGGAGCTACTTATATGAGGGCGATGAACACAATGTTCCATGACATGATGCATCGAGAAATTGAGGTGTATGTGGACGATGTCATCATAAAGTCCAAGAAGCAACATGATCATGTGAGGGATTTGAGGAAGTTTTTTCAAAGGCTCCGAAGGTACAATCTTAAATTCAATCCTGCTAAATGCGCTTTTGGAGTACCTTCAGGGAACCTATTGGGATTCATAGTAAGTCGGCGAGGCATTGAACTAGATCTGTCAAGTATCAAAGCTATCCAGAGTTTACCTCCGCCGAAGAACAAGAAGGAAGTAATGAGCTTACTGGGAAGGTTGAATTATATTAGCCGGTTCATCGCTCAGTTGACATCAACATGTTAGCCAATCTTCAAGTTGTTAAAGAAAGATGCAGCAGTGAAATGGACCGATGAATGTCAGGAAGCCTTGGACAAAATCAAGGAATATTTGGCAAATCCTCCAGCGCTAGTTCCTCCGGAGCCGGGAAGACCTTTGATCTTATATCTAACAGTGCTTGACAATTCTTTTTGTTGTGTGTTGGGACAGCATGATGAGACAGAAAAGAAGGAGCACTCTATATATTACCTCAGTAAGAAATTCACATCTTACGAGGTAAAATATACTTAGTTGGAGAGAACATGCTGTGCATTGACCTGGGTGGCTCAGAAACTAAAGCACTATCTGTCAGCATACACCACGTACTTGATATCACGGTTGGATCCTCTGAAGTATATATTCCAGAAGCCCATGCCTACAGGACGACTTGCTAAATGGCAGATTTTGCTCATAGAATTTGACATCATTTATGTAACACGTACGGCGTTGAAGGTGCATGCAGTTGTAGATCACTTGGCAGAGAATCTAGTGGATGATGAGTATGAGCCATTAAAGACATATTTTCCGGATGAGGAGGCGATGAATGTCGAAGAAATAGAATAGAGTGAAACACTACAAGAAATTGGATTTTTAGCAGCAACATATAGCGGCGACTCTATATGTTGCTACAATAATTATACTTTTAGCAGCGAATTTATAAGTCGCCACTAAAATTAATTATTTAGCAGCGATTTTTCTGAGGTCGCTTTTAATGTGGCTGAATTTTCCAGTCCCGCTCAAACTAAAATTTTGGCTCCATATTATTTGTGGCGACTTTTAAGTTGTCGCCGCTAAAATCCTACTGGAGCGACTGTGTCGCTACTAGACCCGTTATATTTTAGTTGAAAATCTATATATATATAAAGTTGGGAAAATAGGAGATGAGCTGGCACTTCTCTTTGGCCAAGGATCCTATTTATTTATTTATTCCTTTTTTTTTTTTGCCTTTCTTCTTCTTTTAAGTGATTCTTTTCCTCGTCCCTTATTTAAGATGTTTTTACACAAAATAACTCCCATATAAATTTATTGTGTATAAGTTACTATCCTTCCCTTATTGAATATCTTTTGCACAAAGTAACTCCCATATAAATTCATTTTGTAAAAGTTACTACCCTTCCCATGTTTAATGTCATTGTTTATAAGTTATCGTATAAAAATTAATTGTGTAGAAGTTATTACAATATCATTTATTGTGTATACTAAATTACTAATGGAGAATTGAAAATTTACCATTAGTTCTTCTGACTGTTCCTCTCCATCATTAAAGTTGAGGCTATTTATTTTACTATATAAGCCTGGACGGTCTCCTGTGTGAAAGGCATTTGGTTTGATTTTCTTTGATGGCATGAACAGTTCAGTAAAAAAATGAGATAAGTTTTTTTCTTCCTTACTCTTTTTAACTTTATGTAAATATATTAAATTTGTTGATAATATCATTGATTATTTCCTCTTCAATGCGGTATTATAGGTTCAATGCGCAAAGTTTTCGTTGCTTAGTTCACTTCTGTTTTTCTAATTCCTTTTCTTTGTTGGTAAACATCTTGTGTCTTCAGGACACGATATTTTCAAAAGTGCAGCAGGGAAACGAAGCCAAAGTATGCTGATATGTTGCTTAAGGAAATCTGTGTATAAAATTTTACGCAATGATGGATCATACGAAGTCCTCAAGTTTCTCAACTTATTCTTTGTTGTTAAAAATCCTCAAATTTTTTCTTCTTATTAATCAATTTATTTTATTCTCTTATTGTGAATTTTTTTATAGTAATAATTACTTACATATCGTTTAGTTTAGAAGCAAAGTTAAACAAATATATTATAGGGATTATATGCATTATGTAAGGGGTGGTACAAGAATCTATATCTATATATCTATATAAAAGAGGGGAATAAGAAAGTGACGTGGCAGCTCTTACCGTCTAAGATTCATATTTCTCTTTTTTCTCAAATTTTTTATTTTTTTTCTCATTTTTACCATTTGTCTCAACAGTAAAAAAGGAACTGAAATGTCACTTTATAATCATATACGTTATGACCCGCCGACCTTTACATCTTTCTGTATGTAGCGGTTACATATTTTCTTCACAACCAAAGGTGTCTTTTAAAAGCTCAATCCGTATTAGAAATGTCCAGTTGCCACACGTTTTCTCCAACTAAAAATATTTTTTTCTACTTTTATTGATTTTAGTTGAAAATATTGTGCTTTTGATCTTTATTTTAGTTTGTGGTGTTTCTTACTTCATTTCTTATGTTTATACTATTTCATATTTTATTGACTTTAGGTGTGTTGTCTTTTGGAGGTAAGTGGTAATTATTGCATCCATCATTATCTTTTAAGAGGAGTAACTTGCTTTTCCTTTCTTCTCCATTTTTGTTTTTCTGTTTCACTTCTCATTTCTTATTCATCTACAAGTGGTGAAGTTAGTGTATGAATGAAATAGAAATCATCGGATAATTCCTTGCTGTGAAATTTCGTCAATCTATTGTAGTTTGTGAAGAAAAATTTACTTTTCTTTCTCATTTTTGTTACTAAAAGCAGGTGGAGAATCTATGTTTATCACACTTTTTACCTATAATACTAATCGACAGTATAATTTTATTTTTTGTGAAAAAATGTGATTTAAACTTTGGACTGAAGTAACAACTACGGGGTTAAAAGAGAAGCAGAGAACAAAATGAAAGAAATGAATAAGGACAGAATAGGAAAAGGAAAAGAAGATTCATTAGAACGGGACAGAAAAAAGAAATAAAGAAGCAAAAAGCAAAAAGCATTTAAAATGTATAGTACGAAGATTTTTTGTTTGATCTTCTTTTACTCTTTTTTACTTTTTTATTAATTTTTTTTTTGAAAATATAAATCTCACTATATAATGAGGGAATCAGATGTTATGTACATATAAACAGTTTGCATTTTAATACTGGCAAGAAATAAGATAAACTCTAGATATGCTATTTTAGAAATACAAAAAATATAGCTACTTGTAAGAAGAATAATATGAGGATTGCAAGAGTATATCAAGTAGTTAACGTATTTCTAAAGTTAGTATAAATATTTCGTCGCAATTTATCTTCTCCATAACAAAAAAATTATTTTCTCCTTAAACCAATGTAGATTATTAATAGAAAGATAATTGGTACTTAACTGGTTTATTTTTCGTTACATTATTTTTTTTCACCCATTATATTGAACTCTTGATATTCCCTTTATATTCAAAAAATAAATGTTAGCTTTTGATTTATAGATAGCATGACTTAAGTCTAAAGATTAATCGTTCTTTTGTTAGTTTTATTATGCTTTGGAACTTTTACTTTTGAAATTACCATTTTTCTTGACAGTCTTAAATTTTTTATTTTTTGGTAGCAGTAGAATGCTTTTTATTTATGGATTAAGGGAATTTTGGGACAACGACGTCTACTCCTTTAATAATGATTATGTGCATTTGCTGAAAAAATAATAATGTGCAGATGGATAATAATATTTTATTTTTAAAGTAACTTCATGTCTTCTTCTCATAGCAAAAATAAAAGTATATTTTATGCGGAAGTGTATTTGTCTGCTCCATTAGATATTTCATTCTTTGAAAGAGAAAGTGTATTTGTCTGCTCATGTTATCCTTCACGTCTAATATTTTATTTTACCTGATAATAATTGTAACCCTTTGAAATTATTAAAAATTAGTATGGATGCTCATGATGAACTAGGATATTCCTGCCATGAGTATTAGTTCCCATGAGTATTAGTTGCTGACTATGAAATTTTTGATAGTGAAGGTGTCGTGCGTTAGACTATTCAATTTTTTTTTACATGTGTATGGGATTTAATTAAATTTGGTGAATGTTTTCATCTTGTCTGTGAGTTCTTACAACTAATTTTTGAATAATAATGAATTTTTTCATGGATGAATAACATATATGTATGGATTGATATTAATATATGTATAGAGTTTCATTAATCCTCAATCCCAAAAGATAACTATTTTTTTTTGTTTGATTAATTTGTATGTTGTCGACTAATTGTGAGTGACTATTTTTTTTATTGTATATGTTATACCATTTGTTCATTAGTAAAAAGAAGTCTTGCCACAAAGAAATGAGAAAATTATCTCTCTATGTTTAGCATCTGTGTCCAGTCCAGCGGGAACGCGCAGCGCAAATGAATCAATTAGTCACTTCAATAGCCTTCGATGGTTATACGAGTATCCAAAGGACGAATCCGGTGATCAAGAAGAGAATGCCGTAGTGGAATGGGCGAGCTTCCTTTTCCACTAAGTGATTGCTTAGGGACTTTGGCAAGAAGCTAAAAATTACTTATTTTGAATTTAAAAATATTCTCTGAAAGTATTTTTGCAAACTAGCAGTTTGTGTTTGGCCAATTCATATAAACAGTGCTTTTTCCAAGCTCATTGTCTTAAAAAGTACTTTTAAATATAAAATTAGGAAAAATGAAAATAAAGGTTCAATTTACAATTAGTATCATTTAACCAAAAAAATATTTAAATATTTATTATAAGAGAATTAATTATAATATAATATGTAAATAAAATAAAAATAATTTTTTAAATTAATATAAAATAAATTTATTTCAATGGAATAACATTGAGGGTATTACATGTTGTTTACATGATAATTTAAATAAATCAAAATACATTATTCAATATTTTTAAAATCTATTCTTAAGAATAGGAGAAACGGAATAAAAATATGTCTAAAATAAAAAATAAAAAAAGAAGAAACATATATTACAAATAAAAAGGAAAAGGAAAAGAAAAAGAAAAAGAAAGAAATATTAACTTAATGAGGCATAATTTGGAAAATATAAATTATTGTTAGTTTTTTTTGTCTTGAATAAATTAATTTTCTGCTTCTACTTCCTGGAATAAGTTAGAATTTGTAGCCTTTTCCCAAAAGTAAAAAAACTACTCCTATTGTTGTTCAAATGTACTTTTTCATTTCGGCCAAACACACTTTTTATTTTAAAAAAGACTATTTTAAAAAATTTCATTATACCGTGCGAAGGGCGGATAAATTTACTAGTAACAAAATAAACTAAATAAAACTCTTCCTAATTAAAGGACACAAAACAGAGACGCTCAAACACTTCTCTTTCTAAAATCTCTCCTCCCTCTCTCTAAAATCCCTTCCCTGCTAAAATTTTACCCAGCTCTAAATCTCTCAAATCAAGATGTGAATCTCATCCATCAGGTTTGTGGTAAAATCCCTAATTTTTCCCTTTTTCTTTTAGGAAAAAAATTGATGTGCATAATGGAGTTTTGTGGAGGAAGACTCGCACATCCGATTTCTCTCCCCTAATCTAATATAACCGCTAATGACCTAATGCTTTACCTAATCTCAGCGGCTTTTCTGAGTTTTGTGCATATGTTTAATTGAAAACCCATATCAATTTATATATAAATTTCTGTTCAATACAAGATCTGCTTCTATTTTCAATACAAATTACGTTTTTCTAATTTCACTATATTTTGTGAGTTTCATGCTCTTAAGTAATGCCAAAGCAGTGAGCTTTAATTTCTTGTTTCTCGCTTGGGCAGTTGAAGTTTTTTCATAAGATGATACAGATAAAATTGTGCCAAACATGATAATGGAACCCCTCAATCTTGTATATATATTAATTTTTCTCCTTTAGTTAAATTTATTTCACGTACGCTTTGTAGTGTTTGTGTTGATTTTGTTTTGAATATTCAAACTATTTGTTCACAAATAGCAACACAGGTGCCTCTTTGGTTAGCAGTTGGTTTTAAAAAACAAAGGAAAATGTACTATCAGACCTCCTGAATCCATGTCCATTCGCAAGTTTTTAGTTGTTGGGTGACTATACTGATCTGTGCTCCCAAATGCAGCGACCAGGTGACATAAGTTTTGATTCGGATTTGTTTGTTTTGTCTTCTATTGTGGAGAAACTGTTACATATGCTATTTTACTAAGTTAGTTATTGCTAGCTCAACTTGTATGTCCGTATAAGACTATGAAATCTACAGTACCCTTAAGCGAAGGTTCATTATTGGAATAGAGACGGGCCAAAATAGAGTAAAATGGTAAATGAGCTTCATATAGCAACCTCAACTTTTGTGGGGTTGAGGGATAGTAGTAGTTGTTGTATATTTGTTGCTAGATTACCTTATCTAATATATTGTTCTGAGTGGTTACTGATTTGTTATAGCATAGAGGTAGTTGTAGTGTCTCCAAACAACTAAGTTTGTTTGAATTGGGTAATTCATATATTAGTTTGGACCGTTGACCTATCAACTCGTGCTGATTGCAACAGAAAGTGTGTATAGAATAGTAATTAGACACATACTTATATTTTGGTTATTGTGAATATATGGTCAACTATTTTACTTCTATTTGTTTGCTGCCTTGGACATACAAGTATCAAAAGCAATTCATCCTTAGAAATACAGTATTATTGCACCCAAAGCAGTTCGATATATCTATGAATTTATTCATGTCACTGATAATTTTTGGTCTTCTAGATTCTTACTTTTTGAATATATCGTACTTTGTATGTAGATTTGTGTCCAACAAATGGTTTGGTGCTTTTTTCTTTTGCGGGGTTCTATTTAGAAGACTATTGTGACTGTGGCAGGTGATCTTAATGCTCTTTGCTTCTCTAACATTTTGTCATTGTGGTTTTAAATACTATAATTGGGTAGTATTCAAAGTTATATGCTAAGTCATTGTTGATAATTCTTATGCAGATAAAGAACAAGGCTTACTATACAACTAGAGATGGTAAGTGTTACATATACTTTGTCCATTCTGTGAAACTTTTGTTTACATGTACCTATTAAATGATCTTGTTAATTCTTGTAACTTTGGGGTAGACTTTGCACTTAATAGATAAGGTGTTTTAGCCTTATGGAAGGCACACTTGAAAAAAGTAATACTTCCACGTCTATCTATTCTTGTTATGTCTCAATAGCAATAGTCTTGTGGCTTTATTTTATAACTAATTATAATTGTAGCTATATTTCATAGTACGTTCTTTGCATAAATATTTTAGTTTATTTCTATAATCTCCTCAAACTTAACTTAATCCGAGTTTTGACAATGGAAATTTTCTGTCCAGTTTTCTTCCCTAATCCGAGTGCTTTCCTTCTCTAACCATATGCTCTTAAAGATGGTGCTTTTCTATTAGTTGTGCTCTTAGAGCTCTGCTTTTAGTTCCTTTGCAGAAAATCTAACATGTCCGTGGTGATTCGATTGCATGGCGGTGGGAATTGAGTATTAACAAGTCCGTCATCTATCCTACCCATATCTATCATAAGCAGGCCACAACATCAGTGTGGATGGAGCTATCAGTTTGGTTTGAGATCTTAAACTTTCATCGTAATGTTAATATTGATGCAAGTAGTATCTTTTTCTCGTACCGACTTCTTTTACCTTCACTTGTAGTGCTTGTTCGTTTCGATCATTAGTGGATTTCATTTGGTGTTACTTGTCAAAGGATACATGAAATAGATATCTAAGGATTGATCCAATGGTGCAAGTGGTTCTGAAGAAATAAGTGCATCCTTGCTGCGGTGTTTTTCTTTTGGGAAGATGCAGAGCAAGTTTTCAGGTCTTGGACTTTAGGTATTGGGTATTTTACTGTCTCACAGCTTTCTTAAAACTGATATTATAATTTATATGGAAGGTCCCAGTTAAGTTAATTGTGGAAATGTTTGCTTCAAGTTACTGTGGTCCAAGTATATGTGTTACTAGCTAGCTATGAAGGGTGGACTTGGAACAACTTTTACAAGATGATCCCAAACCTTTTCCTTTTCAAAAAAGATTTCATTTTTTATTTTTTCATAAATTAGTTTGCTAACTTATTCAATAAATAAATGTGTTTGGGACCATAGTTGATGATACAGTTCATGATCTGTTGACGTGGAGTTAACTAATATCTATCAGTATCTTCATCATCTGAAATGATAACATACAACTTAGTTTTGCTTTGAAAACGAAGAGGGGGGAAAGAAAGTAGGAAAAAATGAGAATGGAATATAAACTAGGTTTAGTCATTTTCTTTATTTAATTTGACATTGGTTTAAGAGGAAAGTTGCAGGAAAGGGAAATTTATGTTCCCCTCTTCTCCTTGATTGCAAATCAGTGAGTAGAATGAAAACCAACAATAGAAAGAAAGGCTGCTTTCCCTCATTCCTAGGGATCCATACATATAATTAGTTGTAGTGTTGTTTTTGCTCAGGAATTCAATTTTGTCTCATAGTTCTCCTTTAGTACTTGTTTTTTATAAGGATATCTCCTTGTTAATCGTAACAATTGATTATAGTTCTTAGCAAAGCAAGTCCATATAAACCATTTAGCATGTATTTGATGAAGAAAAAGTGGTTCAATGAAGTTATTTTTTTCTGTTTTTTTGTATGGACGGAGCACCAATAAAGTGTGCCTTTTCCCAAATTGCAGGTGGTCCAATGAAGTTTTTGCATGTGCATAAACTTCTAGTAGGTTTGCATCCACTAGGACAGTGACTTTAGGCTCACACCTCTACTGCAGAAGTAAATTTGAAGATTAGTTGGTCAAAAATATTGATGCCAGTTCCCTTTTTAGCTGAAAATTCATTTAGGTTTAAAAAGTTATCATTGGCAGACTTTAATGGTTATTGAGTTTTTAGCATTTAGAGTAGTTTTACTGACCGAATTGTCTGGATGCAGACGAGTTTTTTTCCTTCAAAAATGATTAACAAGGATTTGAAGCATTTATTCTTTTTGTTCTTATGGCTGCATCATTTACATATTAGATCTTTCTTTATGGTCGTAACTCTCATATATCACCCTTAAGGAGGCTTTTCCATAGTTGGGTGTCCGCTTTAGTGTGATTTACGAAGGCTAATAACAAGTAACTTAGCTTCATAGCTAGCTAGTAACACATATATTATAATTTATATGGAAGGTCCCAGTTAAGTGTATGTATTTCGCTGTCATTTTTATTTTTTGTTCCAGATGCTTATGTCTGTGATGATCCAGCTGATGAGATTTCATTCAAGGATGGTATGGAGCAAGGAGTAGTTACAAGACACTTAATATTTTAAAGCTAAAAGATGAGATTTTATCCTCCGTTCTTGGTGAGAGAACATGCTATGTTCATGGAAAAGGATACGGAAAGAAGCCTCCTAAAAAGAGTAACATTCAGCAGGCAAGCATAGAGGCCAGCGTGTCTTCTGCTATTGATCTTGTGCGTCAAGAGATTCAAGCCAAGATGGATAGGAAGTTGCAAGAAGAACGTGAAAAAATGTTGTTGAGTTGCGAAGAAATATGAAAATTTAGTTGGAAAGGAAGTTGACAGAGGAGCGTCAACACGCAAATGCAGAAACAGAAAAGAGGATCACTCTAGAAGCGGAGAAGAAGATGCTTGAACAATTTTCTAGTTTCTTGACCAGAATGCAATAACAACCGGTACTTGCTCCGTTCCTTCTTAACAACTCTTCTTCCTTCTTGGCATTTCTTCTTCCTTCCTTCTATAATGACTTCATGTTTAGGGATTTAGTAACCATCAGGCATTGTGGTGTTTTCTATGATGGTAACCTTCTGATTTTCTTGTTTGGTGCTTCCTGAAAGCAGTGACCTTAGATTCTTTTTTTCCTCTGATGATGGTGGTCTAGTGGCCAGCATAGATGTTATTGTCATTTTTTAATAAGGTAGATATTATTGTCATTTTTTAAGTTAAATTTGTTTCCCTCAACTTTCATCTCAGTTCTCAGAAAGTAAATTAGTCCTGTTTGACTTTGGTTCTCTTTTTTCATGGTGCTTCTTAAGGAATGGCTTTCAGATGATGTATAAAAAAAGGGAAGACAAAGGAAGACTTGTGCTTTACTGATCATTCTAGTTTGAATTTTAGTTATTAACTGAATGAGAACAGAAGGAATGTTCTATTCTTTTACTAAATGCAAATACTAACAGTACACTTAAAGTTAACTACATGGCTATCATTTAGTTGAAACATCTCAGTTGTTTGGGTTGGTTTCTCTTTTCCAATATGCTTATGTGATTCTGTAATTCTTGAAATATCATCGTAATCATTCTTTGTTAACATTCATGCCTGTTTGATCATACCTGTGAGATTCAGTGTATAAGTATGTCTATGAAAATAACTAAACTTCGTTATAACGAATCTCTACAACTGGTTTTGTATGTGTTCAGCTAGCCTAGCCTAAGTTGTCCTTAAGAGCTTGCTATATTTGTGCATCCTCTCTTGGTTATGCCATCTAAAACTAGAACTTCATCATGTTTGGACTAATCTATTGAACCTGTTTAAGTGGACTCACTATCCTACTACTACAAATGTGCATGCTTAATGTGAAATAATCCATTATTCTGAACCCCTGTAATTAGTATGTTGGTCGGATGTTATGATCTACTATGTTGTAGTGTGGCACTCTTTAGGAATGACTGATGTGTATGTCTATATATCTCCTAATGTTTCTGCACTTATTCTTGTTTTGAAACTGATCTTTGCTTGTCTTCTATACGTATGTTGTGCTCTCATGTCGTATGGTTATATAAGGAAACTTGAATTTTGTTAAGCCTTTACAAGTTGACTGTGACTGACTAATAGACTTAAGATGAATCTTCTGATGTTATATGCTCTACCTGAGTATAATACTATGTCTTAACTCTTAATATATAAACCTAGTGTGAATATGATATTAGCAACCTTTTAAGGAGAAAGTGATCATTTGTTAAGTTGAGACCATCTTGCTTATTTAAATACCCCTACAAATGCTCTTTAGGGATTCCATACGAAGCTATTAACCCATACATATAATGGAAGTTAAGATTCACGTACTATGCATGACCTCCTAATTAATATGAACATAGTATGAAAAGCTATTAAGGTGTTGTAAGTGAGGATTCTTGTAAACTTGAACTTATCAGCATGTTAGTGTATCTACTTACTCCTTGATCACATGACTTAATATTGGGACTCTTAAAATAGTCTAATGATGAATTTTCCTTTGTCTGCACCTATAATTGGTTTCTTTCTGTACTTTTGAGCATATTAAAAGTGTTTGATAGTGTACTACACCAGTAGCAAAAAAAATATTAAGGGTCGTTTAGGAACAAGTGTAGAATTAGAAGTGTTGCCTTGGTGTATATATTTTAAATTTTAGAAAATAATTCCCCCAAAGCAGTGTTTGTAGATTATGTTGCCTATTCAAGTAATCACATTTTTTTGCTCAGATCCTATTATTAAGTTCCCAAGTGCATTTTCTTTGATAAGATTATATAAATTAATTTTTGAAGTGCGTGAGATGCCACTAGGTCCAACTTGGTTGAATTGGGTTTCTTTGGTTGGTACTATAAAATAAGATTATAAGATGTGACTGAAAATCCTATCTTGTAGAAAATGAATTCTTACTTTTGGTTAATGAATAATACTATATCAGACTGTACCTTGAGGCAAACCATGATGTCTTTTTCATGGAAAGCTGGAACAACCGACTCTGCTTTAATATTCTACTTGTATATCTTATTGGAAATATTTTGTCTGTAATTCATTCCGTTCATGTTTATTGGACAGATTGCTTGTTTCAGTCACCCACATGCATCAATATGATTAAAATCAGTTGTACAAGACTTGTGTGTTCTTATTTGGTAACACATATGACTGCATAATGTTGTTGGTGAAAAGAGGATTATTTCTGCAACTGGTAAATGCTGTAAGCAGTGCACATTTTATCAAACAATGTTAAGTATAAATGTAGCCATTTTTTTAACAATTGAGCATGAGATTTTATGGTTAATTCTGTAATATGCCTCATTAATACAACAAAGCTATTTCTTGTAATATGCCTCATTATAACTATTATTTCTCTGATTCTTCACTTTCAATACTCTATTTTTCTAACAGGGACAAGGCAC
The DNA here is from genome assembly GCA_032618575.1 of Nicotiana noctiflora. Classification (NCBI taxonomy): domain Eukaryota; kingdom Viridiplantae; phylum Streptophyta; class Magnoliopsida; order Solanales; family Solanaceae; genus Nicotiana; species Nicotiana noctiflora. Next base: position 73,807 of record JASVEL010007335.1, read on the forward strand.
TTAAACACGTGGTATCGTTCAAGGAAGGTGTCGGGCAAGGAGCAGTTACAAGGCACTTAATATTTTGTTATTTTTGAGATATGTATATGCGTACAATTACAATGCACAATGAAGTATCGGGTAGTATATATGTAAGACTTTTTAGTATGATAATATTTATAATATTCGGCTTGAGAAATTCTTTTGGTGTTTGTCAAGCACTATTACAAGTGCACAATGAAGTATCGGGTAGTATATATGTAAGACTTTTTAGTATGATAATATTTATAATATTCGGCTTGAGAAATTCTTTTGGTGTTTGTCAAGCATTATTGGTTGCTTTAATATTTTAGTGGCGATATAGTTTCCTATTGCGATATAAAACTTGCCACAAAATGTTAATTTATTTTGACTTTAGTCGCTACAGAAAACATGGTGTCTTTCATGGTTAAACTTTTTGTGGCAACTTTAGTCGCTACTACATGACATTTATAGTGGCGACATAATCTTGCCACTGAATACAAATATTTATTGTGGCGACTTTAGTCGCTACAAACGAAAATTTACAGTGGCGCCATAAAGTTGCCACTGAACATAAATATTTTTTGTGGCGACTGTAATCGCTACAAATAAAAATTTACAGCTGCGTCATAAAGTTGCCGTTGGACATAATTTTTTTGTGGTAACTTTTGTCGCTACTAAAGGATATTTATAGTGGCGACTCATCGAATATTTGTTCTTGTGGAACAATTTTTTGTAGCATTTTTGCCAACCTTTTGTGGCAACTATGTCGCCACTAAATATGTTATTTTAGTGGCGACTCTTTACATAACCTTTAGTTACGGCTTTCTTTGTAGCAACAAAAGAGTCGCCACTAATAATGTTTTGCAGCGACTCTCAAGAATGTTGTGGCGACTTTAGTCGCAACAATAAGGGTGATTTCTTGTAGTGAAAAGCCAGGATGGAAGATGTATTTCGACAGAGCCGTTAACAGTAAGGGAGTTGGTATTGGAGCAGTGCTTATCTCAGAAACGGGTCAACATTATCCCGTTACCGCTCAACTTCGATTTTTCTGTACCAACAATATGGCCAAATACGAGGCGTGTATATTGGGATTGAGGATGGCAGTAGACATGGGTGTTCAAGAGATTTTGGTCATGGGTGACTCGGATCTTTTGATACATGAAATTCAGGGAGAATGGGAAACAAAGGATCTGAAATTGATACCTTATCGGCATTGTTTACATGAGTTGTCCCAAAGATTCCAGTCCATAGAGTTCAAACATATCCCAAGAATGCACAACGAAGTTGCAGATGCTCTGGCCACACTATCCTCTATGTTACATCATCCGGACAAAGCCTATATAGATCCCCTTCAGATCCAGGTATATGATCAGAATGCTTACTGTTTTGCTGTGGAAGGAGAGATGGATGGAGAACCGTGGTATCACGACATCAAGGAGTACCTGAAGGCAGGAAAATACCCGGAGCAAGCCACGGGAGATCAGAAGAGAGTTGTAAGACGCTTAGCAAATGGCATTTTCCTCAGTGGAGGAATCATATATAAAAGAATACCAAACCTGGGATTGTTGAGATGTGTGGATGCGCAACAAGCTGATAAGATTATGACTGAGGTGCATGCTGGAGGTTGAGGGCCCCATATGAGTGGGTATATCTTAGCAAAGAAGATTCTGAGAGCCGGGTACTATTGGCTCACCATGGAGCGAGATTGTATCAGGTATGTGAGGAAATGCCACCAATGCCAAGTACATGGAGATCTAATCCATTCCCCGCCTTATGAGTTGCATACGATGTCTGCACCCTGGCCGTTTGTTGCTTGGGGCATGGATGTTATCGGACCGATAGAGCCTGCAGCTTCCAATGGACATAGATTCATTTTGGTCGCGATTGATTACTTCACTAAATGGGTTGAGGCGACATTCAAGGCGGTGACGAAGAAAGCTGTGGTGGATTTTGTGCATGAAAATATTATATGCCGGTTTGGAATTCCCAAGGTAATCATCACAAATAACGGGGCCAATCTGAATAGTCACCTCATGGCAGAAGCTTGCCAGAGATTTAAGATCCTACATCGTAACTCTACACCATACAGGCCAAAGGCAAATGGGGCAGTGGAAGCTGCAAAAACGAATATAAAGACGATCCTCAGGAAAATAGTGGAAGAGTCGAGACAATGGCACGAGAAATTACCTTTCGCTCTCATGGGTTATCGCACAACAGTGCGCACTTCTATCGGTGCCACACCCTATTCTTTGGTGTATGGGACAGAGGCTGTTATACCCGCGGAAATAGAGATACCGTCATTACAAATCATAGCTGAAGCTGGAATAGATAACGAAGAACGGGTAAAAGCCCGGTTGGAACAATTAAGTTTAATTGACTAAAAAAGGTTGGCAGCAATTTGCCAAGAGCAATTGTATCAACAAAGAATGGCCAGAGCATATAATAATAAGGTGCGCCCTCGGATGTTTGAAGTAGGACAACTTGTACTGAGGCGTATCTTACCGCATTGGGCTGAAGCAAAGGGCAAATTCGTGCCAAACTGGCGGGGACCATTTATGGTATAACGGGTGTTGTCTAATGGGGCATTATATTTGACAGACATTGAAGGGAAATGCATAGAGACATCTATCAATTCAGATGCGGTCAAAAGATATTATGTATGATTCATTTTTCAATTGTATGATTGTATTTTGTTGTGATTTTGGAATTGAAATGATGAAGGCATTTTATTCTCTATCCAAACACTTTATCCATTGACATCCCCTTTGAGCCGTGTTTGATATATTCTTTCATACCCCTCTCTCAGAATTGTTTATGACACAAAAAGAAAGTAGCAGAAAATGAAAAAAAAAAGGAAAAGAAAGCAAATGCAAACAAAAGAAAAAGACAAAGAAATCGGGAAAAAGTCAAAAGAAATTCATAAATTGATGGCGTAGAATGAACTACGTCTGACTTGATCCCGAAAGGGTACGTAGGCAGCCTCACTGAGGTTCAGTCACAATAAAGGAAAAATCCAAAAATTCCCCACATATTGAAACTGGGGCAGAAGTTATGTTTTATAATTCCGAGAGTTGTAAATATTTTTAAAACCCTCGTAAATTTTGAGCCTTTTTTACCTTTCTTTCTTAACCCATCCAAAAGCTACGTTACAGTCCAAAGAAAGACCTTCTGATCAATATCAAGAGAATAACAAATGCAATGAAATAAAGGAAGAACGCAACATTGGACAACATCAGTGGTACAGAAAAAAAAACAAAAGACAAAAGGAAAAATGGAAAATAAAAAAAATGAGAGAGTCTCATTGGTGAAAACCTTAATCGTCACCGTGAGGCGATTGTGATGTTGAGAGAAATAAAATGAGAGAGTCTTGTCAGTGAAAACCTTTGACGGCACTGCAGGGCGATTGTGAGGCTGAGAGAGAATAAATGAGAGAGTCTTATTGGTGAAAACCTTTCAAGGCACCATAAGGCGATCGTAAGGATTATTATGGGAAAAGAGAAAAGGCAACAAAAAATAGGATCGATTTGGGTCAAAAGCAATTTGGAATCAGAATAATGGATTGAACGAAATGGGTCGGAATTTAAATACATGGCATGGTCAACGGAATCAGCCGACATACCCAGATAAGTTTTATCACTTCTCCAAAACACCCTTACCCTTTTGAGATTCATCTTTTCTGCATTTCATTGTTTGTCTTTTGAAAGCTAACTACTAGCTCCTGATGATAAGAGCTGAAATAACACTGGATCAGAAAAGAAAGAAAAGGAAAAGTTGAAAAGAAATAAAGGAGTTTGGTAAACAAAGCCAAAAGAAAAGAAAACAAAAAGTGAAAAAAACAAGAAAATACAAAAAGAGCTTGCGTAAAGTAGTCAACTGAAAGACCACACGGTGGGAGAAAAGCAAAAAAAGGAAAGCAATAAGAGGCAGGAACGGCAAATGCCAGTTGCTAACAGCTTATATCTAATGAGTTCTGTTTTGTGATTTAGACAGGAACAAATCGTCACTAATCACTTTAAAGTGAATGTGACCAATGTGGGAAGATAGAAAACATCAAAAAAGAAAGTTCGGCATTAATTGAAGGAATTCATGGGTGAAACTCATTTAATCAAAGAAAATACCAAAAACAAGAGGAAGGTATCATCTTTAAAATTCATACCCCAGTTATCAAACTGAGGGAATACTTTTCTGCATTCGCATCTTTCATGCATCAGGCGCCCACCTGGATAACAAGGGAATACTTTTCCGCATTCGCATTTCATGCATCAGGTGCCCACCTGGATAACAAGGGAATACTTTTCTGCATTTTCATTTCATGCATCAGGCGCCCACCTGGATAACAAGGGAATACTTTTCTGCATCCGCATTTTCATGCATCAGGCGCCCACCTGGATAACAAGGGAATACTTTTCTGCATTCGCATTTCATGCATCAGGCGCCCACCTGGATAACAAGGGAATACTTTTCTGCATCCACATTTTCATGCATCAGCCCACCTGGATAACAAGGGAATACTTTTCCGCATCTTCATTTCATGCATCAGGCGCCCACCTGGATAACAAGGGAGTACTTTTCTGCATACGCATTTCATGCATTAGGCGCCCACCTGGATAACAAGGGAATACTTTTTTGCATCTGCATTTCATGCATCAGGCGCCCACCTGTATAACAAGGGAATACATTTCCGTAATTTTAATTTCTGTTCAGGCGCCCACTTGTATAATAAGGGAATACATTTCCGCAATTTTAATTTCTGTTCAGGCGCGCACCTGTATAACAAGGGAATACATTTCTGCAATTTTAATTTCTGTTCAGGCGCCCACCTGTATAACAAGGGAATACATTCCTGCAATTTTAATTTCTGCAACTTTGGTTTGTGTTAGCTAACATGAGTAACACCGTAACATGAAAAGCCCATACTAGGGCAGAAGGAAAAGTTTGTTGTTTTTGTTTTGTTTTGCGTAGGTATCAGTTTGAAGGCAAGTAGTATCATCGAAAATCAAAAAAGAAGGGGAAGCAAGAAAAAAGAAAACCAACAAAAAAGAGAAAGTCAGCATCATAGAAAATTAAGGAAAAAGAGACAAATAAGGGCAAGAGATAAGAAGTTAGATAGGAACAATTGTAATTCATAGCATAATAGCTTAGAATAGCTTCTTCATTTTACATTTCTATCCCCCGGTGTAATAAGGAGTAGGTCAGCAAGTCTCAACAGTGTCAATGCAACAGTGAGTCTGGTAGTTTTTTTAACTGCTAGACCTTCCCGAACTACACTGACCTGATTCCTGTTTAGCCCAGGATATGTAGGTAACCTCTAAAGCAAGGTGCGGTCAAAAGGTTTTTAAAAAATGCTTTCACGGAATATGCCAATGTGCAAAAATATCTCATTACTGCTCACTTTCTTTGCACTGAAACTCTTCGTGTTCCCGAGCAAAGAGGGGCAGCTGTGAGCACATGATTTTTGCACTAAGCAAATAAATTCCAAAATTTAAATAAATAATATTTTTGAGTGCAATTGCATGATTTGTTTGATATTGGATACATTTTGTGTGTTTGAATAATATAAAATTAGAAAATCAAAATATAATAGGAGAAATACTTGCATTTTTTTAATTAATTAGTTTTAAAAGAAAAGAAAATAAAAAAAAAGATTATATAGTTTTAACAGCGAAAAATAAAATAAATATAGTAGAAAATTGAAAAGAAATGCCAAAAACATTATTAAAGGTAGGAAATTAATTAACTTAGATAATACAAAAGGGAAAAAATGAAAATACAAAAAGAAATTACCTCAAAATAGTTAAAATACCTAAAAAAAATAAAATACAAAAATATATAGGTATAATAAGAACTGGGCCAAGAGATTAAGTCTGAATTGTGGCCCAATGTGTTAGCCCAAAAGATCCGGTCCAAGCATTTGAATTGGTAGAATCTCAGTCGTTCATTTCATCAGATCCAACGGCTGAGAATATTAGCGGATTTATAATGGTTAATTAATGGGCGGGATTTGATCTCAACCGTCCAATTAAGATGATCCTACGGTTGAAGCTTTGGTCTCATTATCAATGAGACAATGTCGTTTAAGTAACGGTCAATCTTGACCGTGGATCATTGTTAATCCAACGGTCAGGATCACTGTCACGCCCCAAATCGAGGAACATGACCGGCGCCTGACTAGGTAGCCCCAGTCAAGCGGACCTGGGTTCCTTTATATCCCACGCGATTCCCCTGTGTTGTTTATTACTCAAAAAACCAAAGATCTTGCCAATTATAACTGATTTCACAATGTACAAACATAACCATATGATTGATTTACTAACAAGTTACAATTTACAGCGCCCGACATATACATATACATACATAGGCCATAGTCCCACAGTTTACTGTCTACGGAGCCTCTAGGATTACAAAGGAGGATACAATACTTGCCGGTAACAAGGCTCCGGCTATACCTTACACAAAATCAAAATAAAGTCTAAACAAGATTGGCATGAGCCACGCAGGGCCCCGAAAGGAAAGGGGCTCACCAAAACGGGCAGTGGAAGATGAAGGATGCTACTGCCGATGAGCTGAAGTACCTTCTACTGATTCACCTACAATCATAACACGAATGTAGCGTCCTCGACAAAAGGGACGTCAGTACACTAGAATTGTACCGGTATGTATGGACAAACTTTGTCCCAAGTAAACTCAAGCCATTAAATTACATCAAGAATTAATTAAGCCAGCCAACCATGTTTTCCACATTTTCCTCATTTCAGATAATTCTCAACACAAAGCAAGTTCTAAGATCAACAAATAGAACAATAACCAATCAGTCACGTAAAACACAAGTAGTCAAACAAAGGGGCAATCAGTGCCCCACAGGTTGCAAACTCTCCTGCTGTCTCCTTTCACAATTTCACATCAATGATTTTATATCATATTTCAATAGCGATTTCGATCGCTTTCCATCCTTATTACCCCTGACCACCCTTATTACCTCGGCCACCCTTATCACCCTAACCCACACCTTATTTCCCCATGTTGCAGCACGCAACCCGATCCCACCTTACAGTTTAGAACACAACAATTTCAAACAGCAGATAAGGCACTACACACAATTTCAACAAGTTCAAATAAGCAACTTACAAGTTGGTTCATGTTCACAATTATTTCTCAAGCCAATATCATAACCAAATTACAATGTTTCCATAATCAAGAATACACACACAAGTATGTTCAATAATTTACCACAATTCAAGTGTTTCATCTCTTTCAACAAGAAACCATATATGCCACCACAACAATTGTTTTAAGTTCTTTACAAATTCCAATTCCCTTGTCATCTTTCAATTCATATTTCATACCATACCACATGTTGTTCAATGATCAATTGAATACCCAACAATGACATCAAAGAATCACATACAATTTTTCAAATTAACACATGCCAAACAATTTCACACATATGGGTGATTTCACAAGAATCAAAATTAGCCATACATACCTCGATTGAGCTTTCCTTAAGTTACTACAACACTCCAAAAACTCTAGCAATTCCAATCTACTATGAAACATAACAAAATTAAACACATATTAGAAAGATATTCATGAAACTAGCTCATTTGAACATTTTATCAAACACTAGTTGAGCATCTTGATTTCGAATCCCCTTTTTAAGACTTCCTTCATTCCCTAACCCAATCTTTAGTTATTTAAGTTAAACAATCTTCCCATAAACCTAAGTTGTACATGCATGTATACACAATACTAATAAACCCAAGAATCATACCTCAATAACTCATCTTATACACCAAACTCGAATCTTACCTCTTAGATGAAGAACTTGCTATTGGGTTCTTGATTCTTGAAGATTGAAGCAAGATTTGGATGATTTAGATGTTGGGTTCCTCCTTCTCTCTCTAAAATACTCTCACCTCTCTCTAAAATCAGTAAGAAATGACCCCGAAATGAACCCCGAAGCCTATATATTGAAATGGGGTCGGGTTATAAAAATTAGAAGAATTAACTGGGCTTCTCGGGTTCAGTTTGCGACAGGAATGCGACCGCAAAGTGAGAAATGCAATGCATTATGCGGTCGCAGAATTGACACAGGATTTTATTTTCCAGCCTTTGGTAATTTGATCATAACTTTGTGTAGGACTGTCCAAATGACGAACGGTTTGAAGCGTTGGAAACTAGACTCAAAGGGCTTTCATTTGATATACTATTCACCATATAAAACCTTATACATAATTATCTATGGTCGTTTAAAGTGGAGCCATGTGTGAATCCATTTGGAATTTTGGCCTATTTCGAAAATTTTCCTATTTGGCTTACACTTGGGCTTTCATTTGGACCTCATATCACTTACCATAAGACTCATACTCATATTTAGCAAGTCTAATTGATGTCCATAATGTTCATAGCACATAAAATATAATAATTAGCCTACGTGGCACCACAGAATCCAATATTACTTAGCGAAATTTTCTAGGGCCTTACATTCTCCCCCCCTTAGGATCATTCGTCCTCGAATGAGGAGTATAGTCTTTCCCAAACACTTTAACATCATACATCTCTTTTCTAACCTACCTTCAGTCTCAAAATTTTCACTAATTCCTAAATTTTTCAGAAATTTCGGCAGAGTTTCCTTTGTAACTAGGCCTATCCTCCTGCCAGGGAATCACCAAATTCGTCTCAACAACACATCCACAATTATACATAGCACCACAATGTATATATCCACAATCCTAATCCCAGTATTACAAGAACTACATTAACATATGGATACCAGAACATGGACTGCACAGTTTTACATCAAAATACCTATATGGTACATTCCAAGTCAAAACTAACTGGTATTCAATCAAACGAAAGTACTTTCCTTCCACGACACATTTTTCCTTCCACACGACATTATCGTCTTACAAACATTGTCATAACACCTTCTCAAAAATAATATCAACTCCCAAACATACATAACAAGGATGACATATAAACATCTTGCATGAGATAACTATCCATTGACTTTACCTTTTGATAACTTCCACTGTACAATTTACACTCCACTGGATATTGTAATTCATGATAACAACAATAACCCACAATTCCATAATGTGTTCATAATAGTCCTTACCAGCCATTAATGTAATCGCAAAGGTGTTCATCAACAAGAATATAATTTCATTTCAATCAACAGTCCATATGAAGTCAAGCCATCATGAGTCTTGCTAGCAGTGCATCATATAGGATATTACCATGATTATATAGTTTAATCAAGTCAATTCATACCCACATTTTTTTTCATCACTATCTTCTTAGACATAATGATATGGAAACACAAAGTACATGAGGAATAGTTATGGGGAATATCATACACCTATTGCAACCTAATGTGTAATACAGTCATGTTACCTTTATTATCAACTCACATAATATTTTTAGGGGTACACTCACACTAAACCCTTGATGACCCTTAATAGTTACCCTAAGATGTGATACCATAAACTGGCTATAACTTTATCTATCCAATATATATGTGATCACACTATGAAGCTTTATCTTTAACTTGTCTGAACTTAAAATTCCCAATGGATCTAATACAATGAGGAACAACAGAGTTCAAGATCAGGCTGGAGTTCTTCAAGAATCCATTAATGCACTGGGTAGAGTACTATATGAGGTCGTATACTAAGAGACACAAAATGTTACTACTAACAATACTGACATGGTTAATCATTGTGACTACCTCAATTAATACATAAATGAGGAATAGGATTAAGTAGTACATGGGAAATAGGAATCATTAAGGAGGAATACTCAAGCACGTGAACCACTCATTTCCTAAAGTGTAGGAAAAATCCGTCGACCCCGAATAGGAATACTCTAGCACCTTGAATGTGATATGGGATTCAAAATACACGAAGTTGAATTACACTCTTAACATTACTTGACACACAGAATCTATGCCACAAGCCTATAAGGATGAAAAGAATTGAACGCTTATGAGATTACCACATTCTAGACAACTTAACACTTCTTGGTAATTGATCATATACGAGGAAACTAAAAACTACGACCATTGTTTTTCATTCAAATCAACATGTTCATGATATGTACAAAAATCCGAAGTCATCTAATCTCAACCTTTCACGAGTGAAACTCAATAGCTAGGAAATCTTGATATTGGGACAAAAGCATGAATTGGTTAGATAGTTCTAATAGTTAACACGCCGCTCCAGGGAGAAGGCAAATAACACTCATATCTAGCCAAGAAGGTGATATACCAAGAGTAGTAAAACTCTCCACACATGATAACGACATAGTCCAAGATTCTAGAAGTTGAGGGTGTAAAAAAAACCAAACTTAATGAGACATTGCACAATAATCACTAAAGGTTTGCAGATGTTCATGATAAGATCTCCATATGTTTTGACTTGAAAAAGGAAGTGTCATAGTGATACATAGAAGGCACGTTTTCTCATGGTTATCGTACAAGTGTTGGGTACTAGCACAACGACTTCACCAAATAAGGAGTACAATTAACACATTGTGGAGACATGAAGAGAGAATAATCATTCGTTATGTGTTGGACATGCCTATGCTATACTATCTTCCAAACTGCAATACAATTCTACATCACGGGCAACCACAATATTAGAAACCAAGTGAGCTACTTACTACGTGATATCTCAAGTGGAAACAAAAATTATGGCGACACAAGGTCTTCCTATGATGTGATATGAGGATCTCAATTTTCAGAAAAACTTTATGCACACAGTGACCATTTCAATTGACATGTACTTGTAGGATAAGTGTAGATGCATGCTTTCACATTTCTTGATAGTAAGAAGGTTTTCATGATGTTACTCGTAAGAGAGTAGATTGGTTGATTAAGCCATATAAGCCACACACAACTAAGTAAAAGAGTGACTCGAGAAGGATCACAAATCTTGGATACTTTGCATGGAACTTGACACCACATGTACAAACTTTATGATGGTGCATGTGTAGGCACGAGTGAGCGGATGTTGTCCATTTAAATAAAAAGTTTCTGTAAGAAATTCATCAGGAATAGTCCTTTGTTGAGAATTTAGGAAAAACAAGTGGGAAGTATAAAGTGCTATAACTCAATTTTGGAACATAATTATAGAGCTCAATTCCATAGGAGGTTGTAAATACTAGTACTGTGTTCGGGAGACTTTGTAAATAATACGTCTCATTCAAAGAGCAGGTGCATGTGCATGAACTATTTTGTAATTTAGATTCTTTTTAAGAACATATCTATGCAAGGACAAGGAAATTATAAGGGTTTAACAAAAGCTTTAAACAATCACCACATTACTAAATAAAATGGATCACATAGTTTTCACATAAGTTCCATACCTATAGGATGCATATCATAGCCCTTCCGTAGGGTTCACATATCAGATTATACACCTATGTGCTTCATACAATAATAAGGAAATCACAATTACTAATCAAACACTTTAAATGATCACCACATTATCAAATAAAAGAATTATGCCATTTTCACGTATATTTGTCCATCGACTCTTAGGGCCATAATTATCACATCAGACTTGGCACTAGGCCACATTTCATAACACAATCTCTTCTTCCTCGCATTTCACATCATTTTCTCATATTTCACATCAACATCATAATCTGTTTCATATTCCCTCATGTCACAAGAATCACCAGGTATAATTTCATTTCGAGTTCTCGTCACATTGTCTACATTTTGTTTCTCAAAAGCATTTGACTTATTTCAACATCTCTATGCACAGAGGACTTCACACAGTTTTATTTAATATATGCTGCTTCAATTTCAATTTAAGGCCTTCACATTTCAATGCATGATTCATACCCCTTGCACCCATTTTATGTTGTCAATAATAGCACATTGATCATATTGGAATGCATCTTTCACAAACATCAGGTCACAACACCAATTCATGTAAAGTATCAATCACAACAAGAATCCAAAGTTCAATCTTACCACATTTACACATTCACTTTCTTTGCTTCCAAATATCTTTGTATATTACCATCAACTAGTCACAATCAATCAAATTCTTTTGGTACACATAAGAACAATTTGGAAGAATCAACCATAACAAGTTTTCTCACAAAATTTGGCATCAAAATATCTATTTAAACTTAACTTGAAGTCTAGGCATTTTAGCACATAGTTCACATTCTTTACATATCCTCATCTACCAAGAATAATATATTAAACAAATGAAGAAGTACCTCCAACATATATTTTCATAGCAATAATTCGCTTAACATAACAAAACGGGTACTGCATCAATTATATTTTTAACCTACAACATTTATGTGGGCACCATGGAAGCTTATTTTCTAAGAGAAGGGGTTTTAGCCATACATACTGATGAAATACTACATGATCTGGTGGTACAGTGACATTAGTAAGAACGAGGGTACTCTCCTTAACAACAAGTTCTACAAATCACTCCATGACTCAACACATTCTCCTAACAAGTCCTTGGGTAATCCACTTGGACTCAATGGTGAGATAAATCTCACCTTACATGCTTCAAATTCACAAATTATGGTATCAAAATTACCAATATTGAGGGTAATACTTAGAGAGGAAATTAGCTCCATATCTTGAGCCATATCGCACGATCTAGAATATCAAAGAAATGGGTAAATTCCTAAATGCTCGTGCAGCCCCCAACTTATATGATGTGGTCGACAACACACCGATAAGAAGGGCACTACTAGACATGGCTGCGAGACATCCTAGGACACTTTAAAACCTTACGCTCTGATACCAAGTTTGTCACGCCCCAAATCGAGGGACATGACCGGCGCCTGACTAGGTAGCCCCAGTCAAGCGGACCTGGGTTCCTTTATATCCCACGCGATTCCCCTGTGTTGTTTATTACTCAAAACACCAAACATCTTACCAATTATAACTGATTTCACAATGTACAAACATAACCATATGATTGATTTACTAACAAGTTACAATTTACAGCGCCCGACATATACATATACATACATAGGCCATAGTCCCACAGTTTACTGTCTACGGAGCCTCTAGGATTACAAAGGAGGATACAATACTTGCTGGTAATAAGGCTCCGGCTATACCTTACACAAAATCAAAATAAAGTCTAAACAAGAGTGGCATGAGCCACGCAGGGCCCCGAAAGGAAAGGGGCTCACCAAAACGGGCAATGGAAGATGAAGGATGCTACTGCCGATGAGCTGAAGTACCTGCTACTGATTCACCTACAATCATAATACGAATGTAGCGTCCCCGACAAAAGGGACGTCAGTACACTAGAATTGTATTGGTATGTATGGACAAACTTTGTCCCAAGTAAACTCAAGCCATTAAATTACATCAAGAATTAATTAAGCCAGCCAACCATGTTTTCCACATTTTCCTCATTTCAGATAATTCTCAACACAAAGCAAGTTCTATGATCAACAAATAGAACAATAACCAATCAGTCACGTAAAACACAAGTAGTCAAACAAAGGGGCAATCGGTGCCCCACAGGTTGCAAACTCTCCTGCTGTCTCCTTTCACAATTTCACATCAATGATTTTATATCATATTTCAATAGCGATTTCGATCGCTTTCCATCCTTATTACCCCTGACCACCCTTATTACCTTGGCCACCCTTATCACCCCAACCCACACCTTATTTCACCATGTTGCGGCGCGCAACCCGATCCCACCTTACACTTTAGAACACAACAATTTCAAACAGCAGATAAGGCACTACACACAATTTCAACAAGTTCAAATAAGCAACTTACAAGTTGGTTCATGTTCACAATTATTTCTCAAGCCAATATCACAAACAAATTACAATGTTTCCATAATCAAGAATACACACACAAGTATGTTCAATAATTTACCACAATTCAAGTGTTTCATCTCTTTCAACAAGAAACCATATATGCCACCACAACAATTGTTCTCAGTTCTTTACAAATTCCAATTCCCTTGTCATCTTTCAATTCATATTTCATACCATACCACATGTAGTTCAATCATTAATTGAATACCCAACAATGACATCAAAGAATCACATACAATTTCTCAAATTAACACATGCCAAACAATTTCACACATATGGGCGATTTCACAAGATTCAAAATTAGCCATACATACCTCGATTGAGCTTTCCTTAAGTTACTACAACACTCCAAAAACTCTAGCAATTCCAATCTACTATGAAACATAACAAAATTAAACACATATTAGAAAGATATTCATGAAACTAGCTCATTTGAACATTTTATCAAACACTAGTTGAGCATCTTGATTTTGAATCCCCTTTTTAAGTCTTCCTTCATTCCCTAACCCAATCTTTAGTTATTTAAGTTAAACAATCTTCCCATAAACCTAAGTTGTACATGCATGTATACACAATACTAGTAAACCCAAGAATCATACCTCAATAACTCATCTTATACACCAAACTCAAAATTAAACCCTAGGGTATAGAATCTTACCTCTTAGATGAAGAACTTGCTATTGGGTTCTTGATTCTTGAAGATTGAAGCAAGATTTGGATGATTTAGATGTTGGGTTCCTCCTTCTCTCTCTAAAATACTCTCACATCTCTCTAAAATCAGTAAGAAATGACCCCAAAATGAACCCCAAAGCCTATATATTGAAATGGGGTCGGATTATAAAAATTAGAAGAATTAACTGGGCTTCTCGGGTTCAGTTTGCGACAGAAATGCGACCGCAAAGTGAGAAATGCGATGCATTATGCGGTCGCTGAATTGACACAGGATTTTATTTTCCAGCCTTTGGTATTTGATCATAACTTTGTATAGGAATGTCCAAATGACGAACGGTTTGAAGCGTTGGAAACTAGACTCAAAGGGCTTTCATTTGATATGCTATTCACCACATAAAACCGTATACATAATTATCTATGGTCGTTTAATGTGGAGCCTTGTGTGAATCCATTTGGAATTTTGGCCTATTTCGAAAATTTTCCTATTTCGCTTACACTTGGGCTTTCATTTAGACCTTATATTACTTACCATAAGACTCATACTCATATTTAGCAAGTCTAATTGATGTTCATAATGTTCATAGCACATAAAATATAATAATTAGCCTACGTGGCATCACAGAATCCTATATTACTTAGCGAAATTTTCTAGGGCCTTACAATCACCTCAACATCCACGAGTATAAAAAGGCATGGTCTCTGTTGAGACCGGCCATTCCTCATTATCCCCAAACCCTAGCCGCCTATCCCCTCCCCCATCGTCTTCTTCATCTTCATCACCATGCCGCCGGCCATGGAGACTGTCATCTCCTACGGCAGTCTCCAGCCACCTCGCTTCACCACCCCTCTCATCTCCTCCTTCTCCTTGACAAACCTCACCCCAAAACATACCCCCCTATTCTTGAAACTCCAGTCATCGGAGTTCATCTCCGGTGACCCAAACAACGAGAACGACCCCCAAACTAACACCACAGAATCCTTTTGACCTGATCTATCACCCCATAACCTTGGTTTCCCTCGAATCTTCTTCCATCTCCTCGAATATTTGAAAGAAAGTCGCCAGAACCCTAACTCTGGCGACTCAAACAAACCACCAAACAAAAATCCTACCTTTCCCTCTCTAAATACCCACCCCTAACCAGAAAACCCTAAAAGACTTCGTCTTGAAGTCTAACAAGAAAACCAGAAAACGAAATAAAGAAATAAAGATGAGGAAAAGAAAGACTGAAAAAGAAAAAAAAAGAGGAAAGAAAGAACAAGAAAAGGGAAACAGGAAGCTTAGGGGACAGGCCCTGCAAGCTAAGTTTTCCCTTTCCCTTTACTTGCTTTTTATTATGTTTCTTGTTTTGTTTTGTGTTTTCTTTTCTTCTTCTGTGTGTTTGATATACTTCTCTTGATATAGATAATCGAATAAAACTAGGGTTTTTAGTTTGTCTGTTTTCTTGTTTAAAGATCTGTGCTTCTTTACTTTCGTTTATCTTCAAATGATTGTTGTTTATGTTATTAGACTGCATGTTATTCTCTATGTGTCCTTGCTTAAAATCTGTTCTTTCTCACTTCTGGTTTATCTTCGATTTTTTGTTTCTTGACTTAGATTAGGGATTTTTTCAGTTATTCTCTATGTTTTCCTGTTAAAAAAAAAGAGATCTGTTCTTCCTCACTTTTGGTCTATCTCAGAATGTTTGTTTCTTGAGTTAGATTGGGGGATTTTCTCAGTTATTCTCCATGTTTTGCTGTTTAAATAATTTGTTCTTCATCTTCACCTTCTCTATCACCCGCATATATTAGACTAGGGTTAGTATTTGGAAAGTTTAGATTTAGTAGGTTCTGATTATTATCATCTTGTTTACTCTGTTAGAGCTATGTTATGTCTGGGTAGACCATGTCTCAATTCTTCACTGCTTTGTTGGATTTGGTCCTTATGTGTCTATATCAAGGAATCTTAAGTGTGTTTGGGGTTTTTCAGTGATTCATTCAAACATAAAATGGTTGTAACTAAGCCTGCTTGATGTTTAATTGACACTTTGCTATTTGAAACTGAGTTTGTGAGTCTGATTGATTAAGATTCAACATTATCCAACTTCTTCTTTGAGTTTAGATTAGTTGATAAACAAGTTCGGTTTCATTTTGGTTATGTGTGCAATTTGCTGTTGAAATGGCTAAGTTTGTATTGATTTTATGTTGGTATGAACATTGATTAATGCCTATCAGGCTTAGGAAGTTTGGTTATAGTTGCAGTAGTACTAGGATTCACTAGTGGTTAATTCTGAAAACATATAGTAAGATAGGGTTAAAATTGAAAATCACAAAAATAGGCTATAAGTTTAATAAGTGATCAAGAGTGGTCAATTTTGCAATTGACCTACTCTGCTAGGTCTTTCACACACTGGCCCACCCTTAAATGGGCTAGATGTGTAATAATTGGTTTAAGTTTGAAAGTTCAGACTTACCAAGGCTTAGGTTGAGCCCTGAATCACAGGTGGCTAGGCCTGCAAAGGTTTTAGCCAAACCTGTGTTCAGTAATGGGCTTCAATTGTAAAAGCCAAATCTAAACTTTAGACTGGCTAAGTTTTAAATAGTTTAAATATAACAATAAAGCAGACTAGTCCTGTAACTAGCTTAAAAATAAAATAAAGTCTTTAATTAATAGAAAATGAAGGAAAAATGATTAAAATTGAAATAGTTCTTCAAGTTAAAATTGGCCAGTCCTTAAATACCAATGAAAGGACTGGCCCTTAGTTAAATAAGTTGAAAATGCTGAAAACCTGACCTAGGTAGGTCGGGTAATTCAGCTGTGTCCTTAAGGGCATCAAGGGAACTTAAAATGGTAAAATGGTAGATTAAATAGAGCATATAGGGACATAGGAGACATTTGTGCTCCTGATTTCTGCAATTCTGCAGAGATTTAAGGGGTATAATGGTCTCACTAAAAAGGGAAATCAGTAAAAATCAATAACAAGTAGGGACACTTTGGTAAAAGCTTCAAAATAGAATCAAAAAGAACCTTCCAGCACATGCTGGAAGGGATCTTGTAACTGAATTGGGGAGTAAAGTGTAGATTTAGTGAGTTTTAAGGGGAGGGAAATGGAATTAACCCCTATTCTTTCCCCCCAAGAATTCTGCCAATCTATACCTATAAATACCCCATTTCGAAGACTGATTGAGGGCTGGTTTTTCAATAGAAAAATTCAGTGTACAATACACTAGCAATAGCAAATAGTTTTCTGCAATTTTCGAGTGAGAATCACTGTTTAAGTTGTGTGTTTGTGGGGTTTTCAGCTCGACTTATTCTGGGATTTCATATCTGTTTCTTGCTGTGTTGTTCTGCTCATTTGAGATTTAGTCCTATCTCTTGCCTTGTTGAGTCTATTGCTGTTGCTTTCTCCTATTCCCTTAGAACTCATCGACTTCTTTTTGTTGAATCAGGTACATCCCTGTTCGACGAAATGTAATGCTGAAGTGTTTAATGAAAACTGAAGTTCAAGTGTTAAATTCATCAATTCTTATGTATTTTTATCTTATTTTAAACTAGTAGTCTAGTATAGTTTAGATCTTATATTTGTATGGCTTGTATAAGTAGAAAACCAAACAAAAACAATGTAATAGCTAGTATGATAGTAATAGTGTAGTGGTAGGTAGCATATCACCTAGTTAAAGTAGAGTAAACTCTTAAAAACGAGTTAATTAATTATAGTCTAAATCGCTAACAGCTCTCTCTCACAGTAGTAATAAGTCATGTTCGCATAGTTAATCATATTTGTGGATCGGTATTTAGATATAAATAAGTTCAAAAGAGAAAAACTGTTAGATCAAGCAATGATTCATTCGCGACTGGGTTAGTAGCACTGTATGAACTAAAGTTGTAGTAAAATCAGTAATATAATCATGTATATGTCATTAATCCACTTAGTTTTAGATAATCAGAGTTGTCGTAGTAAACGACTGAACTGTTTAGTATGATAATGTCTCACATAGTTGAACCGCTTTTTCTCTTAATTTCTTAGTTAAGTAATTTTAACACTGGTATAGGTCATTTAGCAGAAAACAAAAGAGTAAGAGTAGTTGATTCTCATATACATTAGTTAGTTGTAATCTAGAATTAATATTGACAATCTTTGTACAGTGATCTTCCTCTTTGATAAATAAAAAATGCATTTCATTCTCAGTTTATCCATGTTTGTTTTAGTATGAATTCTTCATGTTTACTGTCATCTGGTTTGGGACTAATACGTAACATGGGCCTGAACTATAATACGAAGTCGAATGGGCTGTTGAACAAAAGCTTGAAGGCAGTCTGGGTCACTATGACCCAGGTAAAGTCAATGATCTATTAAGAAAGGTGCAGAGGCCCAGGCCCAATAATGGCAACGACAATGGTCTGGGCCCAATTCTAAAATTATAGTGGATAATAAATAATTAAGGAAAAACCCAGTATAGAAAATATAGTGAAACAATAGGATTAGACTATTAAAATTTAATCGGGATGTGCCTCACATGACACCAAATAGTGGGGCCCCCTTTTAGTAATAAAGTGAAGTGTAAATAGACTCGGGAAAGCTAATAGTGAATTTCATAGCTTCTCCCATAAGACTTAAAAGCCGCTAGACATTATTAGGCACGATTTAATATACTTTCCTTTAATACGAGTGTGCACTTGGTGCAATTCAAATCCCAAATCCCGGCGAAGCCGAAATGTACTAAAGGTCACAGGCGTACTGGTTGCGGTGTGACTCAAAGTACGTTTTCGCGACGTCGTAATTCTTTAAAAATATTAAAGTGAAAACACATACGTATTGTTTAAAACATATAACAAGTCAAATAAGATTGAGAACGACGGTTGAGCGACCGTGCTAAAACCACGGAATCCTGGAATTCGGGAGCACCTTCTCCTAGGTTAACAGAATTCCTTATCTGGATTTCTTGTTGCGCAGACTGTTAAACGAGTCAACTTCCTCGGATTTGGGATTAACCGGTGACTTGGGACACCATTATTTTCCCAAGTGGCGACTCTGAAAATTAAGTAAAAATCCCGAACCGATTGTCCTTTGTGTGGAAAAACTCCTTCCACTTTGTTGTTATATCATTCTCGGGTATTTGAACACTGAGGTATACCCTACGTATCTTTCCAAACTGATCGGTACCAAAGCCCCTGGGGTAGTAAAAAGGGAGGTGTGACAGATTCAATTCTAAAATACTATTTTTTTAAAGAACAGAAATTAGGAGATAACTAATAAAAACAATCAAAAACTTAAAATATTATATATATATATATATATATATATATATATATATATATATATATATATATATATATATATATATATATATATATATTAAGATAAATTAAGTAATCCTATAAACTAATAACAATCAAGAAACAATTAAAACATAAAAAAACGCACATGAAAAAGATAACAAGAAACAAATAAGAAAAAACAAAAGAAAACTTTAGCTTTTTTTTTCCTCTCTTTTTAGGAGTAAAACCTTTAAGAAAAAGGACAGGCGTCTTGTGGTGTTTTTTGTGAACATTGCTTCACCGGAGAACTTCAGACTTACTTTTTGAGGAGTTCTAGTTGGATTTGAAGTTCAAGATCTTCAGAACCATACAGAGGGAGGCAAGGCGGTGGTTTGGTGTTTGGGTTGGATTGGGTAAGGTCGTGTTTGCCGGAGTTAGGGTTTCGGCGAAGCATTTTTGAATATTCGAGATGATGGGGCTATGTTTGAAATAAACAGAGTAGAGGGGTGGATTCAGGGTCTCAAGGCGGTCCTATGGTGTAATTTGGGGGTTTGTTGGTGAAGGTGTTATTTTCCGCCGGAAGGGTTCCAGCGGGTTGACAGGAAAACCATGACGGTTAGGGCGAAGAGGAAGATGGAAAGGGTAAAAAATGTTTCTGTTTTTTGTATATGATATATATTGAAAGTGTAACAAATAACCACAGCTATTGGATGAACTAGATTTAACGGTTGAGATTGGATGGACATATGAACGACGCTGTTTTAAGTATTAAAGGAAGCAAACCCTAGCCGTTGGATGATGGGGATGAATGGTTGAGATTAAAACGTCTCTAAATGACATCGTTTGGTTTCGTGGGGCACACTAGGTCGTGGAAGCTTGGGACTAGACATTTTTGTTTTGGGTTTTGGGGTAATTGGCCCAAATCAATTTTTCTATTTGTTCTTTTATTTTTTCTTGTATTTTTCTCATTTTACTTTTGTATTATTTTCCTTTTTGTATTTTATATTTTATTTTATATTTTCTTTTCCAGATTTATATATATTATTTTCTGATTTTATTAAATTGTTAAACTAGAACTACTTAAATTCTAAAATTTATTTAATAACTATTTTATAGTAATTTCCAATTAAAACACTAAAATGCTATTTTTGATTTTTTATTAAATTATTCCGCATATGAATTAATACTAAATTTGCAAAATTAAAAATCCTAATGCATATGCATATTTTTTGTATTTTTTAATATAAATTATTGTGCAGCTGATTAACACAAAAATGCAAAAATATCAACAAAAATTATAAAAATAGAGGAAAATTATTTTGTTTGGATTTTAGGAATAATATGCTTAAGGCAAAAATCTCGTGCTCACAGCTGCCCCTCTTTGCCCAGAAACACGAAGGGTTTTCATGCAAAGACAAGTGAGCAGTAATGGGGGATTTTTGCCTCTTCACATATTACGTGTGAAGCATTTTGAAAAGTTTGACCACACCCTGCTTCAGAGGTTGCCTACATATCGCGGGCTAAACAGGAATCATGTCAGTGTAGTTCAGGAGTGTTTGGTAGCTGGGACTACTGAAAGCTGTGATTCCACTACTATTGCTGCTGTTACTGCTTGCTGACCCCCTTATTACACCATGTAAAGATAAAAAGAAGCTAGTCTAATCTATGCTCTATGAGTTACAATAAATCCTATCTATGCCTTGAAACTTGCTCTTGTGTGGCCTTGAACTTGCATCTTATATTCTTTCAATGGAATTTTGGCTGTTGCTTTGGCAGTGTTTTGAATATGTGTCTATTCTTCAGGTGGACTCCTGTTTGCATCTGCTTGAAAAGATATTCCCTTATTCTTCAGGTGGACTCATGCTTGCGATTGCTTTAAAATGTATTCCCTTATTCTCCAGGCGGGCTCCTTCTTGCGAGTACTTTGAGAAAGTATTCCCTTGTTATCCAGGTGGGCTCCCGCTTACGACAAAATAGACAACCAAAAAAAATTTTCTACCCCAGTATGGTGACTGGGCCTATTGTGTTATCAGATATTAAAATGAAAAACTAAAATTTGGATTGTACTCCCCTTATTTTCCAGGTGGGTGCATGCTTGCTGCATTTGAAAAGATATTTCCTTTGTTCTTTAGGCGGTCTCCTGCTTGCTGAGTTTGAAAAATAGTCTCTTTGTTTTCCAGGTGGCTTCCTGCTTGCTGACTTTGAAAAATATTCCCTTTATTCTTCATATTGGCTCATGCTTGTTGAATTTTGAAAAGATATTCTCTTATTTTTCAGGTGGGCTCCTGCTTGCTGTCTTTGAAAAATATTCCCTTTATTCTTCAGGTGGGTTCATGCTTATTAAATTTGAAAAGATATTCCCTTTATTCTTTAGGTGGGCTCCTGCTTGCGATGCTTAAAAATGTATTCCCTTGTTCTGCAGGTGAGATCCTTCTTGCAACAATCATACAAAATGAAGAAATTGTTTTGCCCAAATTTGATAATTGGGCGCATTGTGTTACTTAATATTTATCTTGAAAGATAAGAGTTGCATTATACTTCCCTTGTTCTCCAGGTGAGTGCCTGACTGCTGCGCTTGGAATGTATTTCCTTGTTCTCCAGGTGGGCTCCTTTTAGCTAACTTTGGAAAGTATTCCTTTGTTCTTCAGGTGGGCTCCTACTTGTTAACTTTTGAACGTATTCCCTTGTTATCCAAGTGGGTTCTTGCTTACAAAGAAAAATTCTTTATGCCGTTGTTTTAATCAAAGAAAGATTTGTTAATATAAAAATGGTGGTTAGCTGCTGGCATTCTTATTGGCCATGCTCCCACTTCTAACTTTGCTCCAACTTGTTTCTTTGGACTTTCTTGACTTTCCATGACTTTCCGGCTAACTTTTAAATCCTCTGATCCTGATGACCCAAATATTTTCCCTCATATTGTTGTTTTGTATTTCTTGTTTCCTTCTTGTGAAACTTTTCTTCTCCCTCCAATTTTCTGATTACCTCTCTGATGGAATCTGCTTTGGTCCTTCATGTTTTACTTTCTTTTGATATGTACGATCTCGTTGTGCCACACAACTGGGAAACTGGTAGTTAACTTTGACTGAAATGTCTTATAAACAGATTTAAAAAATGAAATACAATCACCTCGAAGTTTTTGAGGATAGAAAGACTCTGAAAAGAGAAAGAGGATAAGACTTATATGAGTGGAAAGGTTGATTCCATTGATCGTGCCATGCATTTTGGATTAACCAGCCTAGTCTGTTCATCCAATCAACTGTCAATTACCATATTTAATGTTCCATACTTTCATAATCTGACTTTCACCAGAACCCAAACCTCGCTTGTTTTTCCACCTTTCAACCACATACCTTCTTCATTCGCCCATCTGAAAACTCACTTTCGCCTTACGGTGCCCATGAGGGTTTTCACCAATAAGACTCTCTCATTTTAATATCTCTTAACTCACATCGCCTTATGGTGTCCGTGAAGGTTTTCACCAATAAGACTCTCTCATTTTCATTTCTCTCAGCTCACGTGTCCTTACGATGTTCGTAAGGTTTTTCACCAATAAGACTCTCTCATTTTCAATTTTCTCATCTTCTGGTACCAGAGTGTTGCCTAAAACATGCATTACCTCACCTGCTTGTATTGACATTTCTTAAAATTGATCAGAAGGTCTTTCTTTGGACCGTAATGTGGCTTTTGGATGGGTTTAGAAAGAAGGGTATTGATTCACGTCCAAGCAACGGCCGTAGTCAATATAACCTGGTCTAATAAGTCCAGAATCAATCCCACAGGGAATTAGCCTACAAATTACAACTTTCACAACCCATGATTACTTCCGAATCAAGTTCCCAAAATTTCGAGTATGTGTTTGTGTGATTTTTCGACTATCTACTTTTGCAAGAAGTAAAAAGGCTTAAAAGAAAGAATTGAATGTTGGGTAAAATAATATAGAGAAAGACTAAGGTATTGATTTCCCCTATTGATGTAATCCCTTCTCGTTATGCTCATACAAATTGTCAATATATTCTATCAATCATGAACACGATTTGTACCGTATCCCTCACCCGAGAAATTACAATAATTTACTAGTGCACTCTCCCGAGCTACCCTTGCTAGCTTTAATTTGAACAGTTCACTTAAGATTGCACCCAAGACTTCATTATTCCTAATCCCGTCTTTACGCCTAAAGTTATAGATTCCTCCAATAACCTAGGTGTGGTGTTGTTCAACAGTATACCAAAATAAACACTCTTTTCCAAGTTAGGCACACTAAATAGGCACAGCTAATTGGGGATCCTACCAATTAACTACAACAAGAACGAAGTTGAACAAATAGAAATCTAGCTAACAATTTGTAATCACATAAACGATAAGTTCATCACTCAATAGGTTCCATCAAAACCTTAGAAAATGATTTAGCTACTCATGTTCAAAGAAACAAGAATAATAATTGAATTCATAAATAAATACTTGATATAAAATAAAGGAATGAGTTGAGAGAGTTCTCTCTTACTAATTGTCTTCCAAAAGTAGTCAAAAATACAAGGCTTGCCTCTATTGGGCGAACTAGGAGTTTATATGGAGGATTTAGGGCTTAAAAACTGGATTTGTACAGAACTAAGAAAGTACTTTGCGGCGCCTTCCGCGGTTTGTCTGCGGTCGCGGGCGAACCGCGAACAGCGCAGTCTTATGATTCTTCCAAAAAATTCAGAGAGCTTGTTTCTTCGCAGTTCATCCGCGGTCACGAGTGAACCGCGGATGAACAGTACTTCGAATTCTTCTTCAATTTTTCAAGCTCACTTCACTTCAACTCTACACTTGGCCTTTTCATCAACATGTGACTCCAAAATAGCTCATTTAGCATCCAATGGTTCATGTGTACCTATAACACACCAATAAACACTGATCAAAGCATTTTGTCATCATAAACAATATCAATTCAACAACAAAGTGTGATTATTTAGGGCATAATTATAGTCAAATTCACCTATTATCAATACCCCACACTTAAACCTTTGCTCGTCCTCGAGCAACCTTAATCACACTGTTAGGACAATTTTATTTATGTCTCCCCCAAATTATGTCACAAAAGCTATTTTTCATGATTAACCTAAGATATGCACAATCTTTACCTAAACGTAAACTCTCATGCCAGCACATTATTGCTTACTCTAATTATCACCAAAAACTTGCAAATTTACCTTCTTCCTCTTGAGTTACTGTAACGACCCGGCCCGTCATTACAGGAATTTACCACCCCGTCATGTTGAAATTACATTTTTTATGCTTCTATATCAGTGTTAGAACCTATCGGATGAGTTAGGAGTGAATTGAATTAAAAATGAAGCAAATAGCATGTTTGAAGGAAGTTCGAATATGGAAAGTCAACTTAGAGTTGACTATCGAGTTAGAGTGCTCGGAATTGGATTCTGATGATTCGACTAGTTTAGAGGGATCATTTATGACTTAGGAGAGCAATCGGAATTGAATTTGGAGATCCGGTGTAGAAATAGGCTTGAATTGGCTAAGGTTGAATTTTGGCGAAATCCGATCGATAGGTGAGATTTTGATTCGGGAGTCAGAATGGAATTTCGACAGTTGCAGTAGCTCCGTTAGGTGATTTTGGATGTGCCTGCAAAAATTCAAGTCATTCGGACGTCGTTTGGTCGGGTTTTTGATGGAATGTGTAATTTGGAAGTTTTGAAGAAACTTAGGCTTGAATCCGCGTGTAATTGGTAATTTTGATGTTTAGGATGGTGTTTTTATGATTGGAACAAGTTCGTATCGTGTTTTGTAGTATGTTGGTGGTTTTCGTTGGGGTCCCCGGGGCCTCGGGAGGATTTCGGACCATCAATCGGGCATTTTGAACTTGGAAAAGGCCTGCTGTAAATTGCAGGTTACTGCCCAGGCATTAAGCCTTCGCGTTCGCGTGGCATGGGCCGCGTTCGCGAAGGCCAGGCAGATCAAAGCATCGTGTTCGCGAGCAGGGATGTCGCGTTCGCGTAGGCAAGGTAAGGTGAAGCTTCACGTTCGCGTGACTGGGAGTCGCGATCGCGTAGAAGGAAACGGGAGAGCATCGCGTTCGCGTGGGAGTGTACGCGTTCGCGTAGAAGAAGAACCCGACGGCTGGGAGATTGTACATCGCGAACGCGTGGTGGAGCGTCGCGTTCGCGAAGGGTAAACTGGAGCTGAGTATCGCAAACGCGTGAATACCATCGCGAACGCGTAGAACAAATTGGTCTGGCAGTGAAATTAAAATCACAGAACAGAGGACTCACGGGTTCATATACCCAAAACATAATTTTTGAGCCCTAGAGAGAAGAAATCACGGGAAAACGCTGGGAAATCATCGGGTATTCATCGGAGGTAAGTTTCTTGACTCAAAAACATCATTTTATGGTAGAATTAACATCAATCTTCATGAATTTGGGTAGAAATTGTGAAGGATTGTGGCCTAGATATTGAAAACGAAAATTTGGGTTTTTAAAGGCCAATCGAACTCCGATTTTGGTAAATTTTATATGTATGGACTCGTGGCGAGACGAGGGTTCTGGAAATACGAGTTTTGAATTTTTTCGAGATGTGGGCCCGGGGCTCGGGTTTTGCAAATTTCGTGATTTTTGATATTTTTCGAGTTCTTTCGATTGGGTGATGTTCCATTAGCCTATTTTGATATATTTGTGCTGATTTGTGCTAGTTTTGACGTGCATGGATGCCGGTTCGAGGAGCTAAGGTGTCGCGGCCATGAGCTTTCGTCGGTTCGAGGTGGGTAATTCTTGTAAATGATGTCCTGAGGGTTAGTAAACCCCGGACTTGTACATCTTAGTGCTGTGTTGAGGTGACTTTCATGCCGAATAACGGGCGTGGGGTAGAGCACCATTGGGGATCGTGACTTGGTCCGTCCCGCGTAATAAATAATAACACCTAATTGTAAAAATGAATTGGACTAATTATCACGTTTGGGCTTCGTGCCAATTATTTGAATCCTTCAAGGATTGGTATCACTGTTTTGATAACACCGAGCATATTTTATTCTAAATTTAAGGTTTAAAATGGAATTATTGCTATTCAGCATTTTTATAAGGTTATGAAAAACTTGAACAAGGTCTTAATAATATTTTTTTGTTGTGAGCTAATATGATATTGTTGCCGTAGGGCTTTCTTGATTATTTGTTAGACTGATTGGGGCCGAGGGCCATATGTTAGGGCATGACATTCATGTGAGCATATGCATACACATGCATGGATCGGACTGCACGCCGCAGTGGTATATGGATCGGGCTGCGCGCCGCAGCAGGTGTGATATTTATATTGTGCTTGGGCTGTAGGAGCCCCTCCGGAGTCTGGACACCCCCAGTGAGCACGGGTACCCAAAAGGATCGGGCTACACGCCGTAGCTGTCATATGCATTGCATGGCATACATACATTGGTTTACGTGTACTACATGTCATAACATTTTAGCACTCATACTTTACTGGCACATGTGCATTTGTTGCTTTATTGACCAGATCTCCTGGTATAAATTGTTAAGGAGTGCTGAGCCCGAGAGGCTGATTTGAGTGCTGACTTGCACCGCTTGAGATTCTCCCAGGTATTGGTATGTTATAATGAAAGAAAGTAGCTAAAAATTGAGATTTCTAAATAATCTACTCACATATGCTGAAAAGGAATAAAATGATAGTGTTTTGAAGTTTTATGATAGTTCTGTATTGTGTAGCAAGAGATAGTGCCTTGCGTTGTTTTCTTCCCTTCAGCATTATTTATTTTTATTACTGCTGAGTTGGAAGTACTCACACCCGACTCCCTGCACCTTGTGTGCAGATCCAGGTACATTACAGCAGAGCTGATTCCATTGCGGCTCGGGAGTGCTTTTGGACGGTCGAGGTAGCTGCCAGCGTTCGCAGGACCTGATTCTCCAGTTTGTCTATATTTTGTTCTGATCATCCCACACTTGTGCACAGTTATGTTCACTATTTACACTTGTATATTCCGTAGAGGCTCATGACTCTTGACCCTTCGGTCTATGCGAGTTGGCATGTGTTGGGACTTGGTTCCTTGTTTTTAATATGTATCTATCACTGTTGAATTATTTCCGTATGCTTAAATTGGATAAAGTGAGCTTATGGCTCCGTGATTGTTGTTAATTGGTCAGGCTGGCCTAGCAGTGTGTTGGGCGCCATCACGACCGGATTTGGGGTCGTGACAGTTACACACCCTCACATAGTTTATTGAGAGAAGTTTCCACACATAAACAATTCAGAACATGGAACTTATACATATCGAAAAAATTCACTCACTCACAACAAAGAATATTCATATGCATACAGACACACCATAGGCTTGCCCCTAGTGTAATACTCTACTAATCGAGTTATTATATCATAGATCAAGAGGTCTTTAAGGGTTGTAATGTTGGCGACGGGACGAGTAGGATACTTTTCGTTATAGTGGCTAACCTCCCTAAGCACTTTTCTTCTCTTTTTCATAACTTCCCCTTTTGTTTTCTTCCTTATGTCTCCCCTAAACATTCCTTCACCTCTATTTACTTTGAATCCCCACTTTCTTTTGTTGGTGTATGACCTTTCTGATTTTCATATATACATTGATATAGCTCTTTTTCTCAAAATTTCTTTTTCTTTTCATTTTTTTTCATTGCTTTGCAACACATTTACATTATTTTGGCCAGTTCACTATTTTATACCATTCATTCTTCAATTTCCCTTTTTCAATTTCCCTTCATCCCACACTTAGACTTTTGCATATTCATTACAATACGAGTGCTTGTAGGAGGTAAAGTAGAACAATATAATAATTTAATGTACATTCAAGGGTTATCAAAGAATAGGCTTTAAGCTCAAAGAGGTTAACTAGGATATTATGTACGGGTGAATTCATGTCTATTGATTTATGGGTTTACACAAAGAAATGCCTCTATCCTTTCTACAACTAAACAACTTCTATTTCGCTTTGCAAACATACATGGCAAGTTCTAGGTATCATGTAAAGCATACAATGTAAGTAAAACCTCACACACACACAGCATGCAACTCATTTGGGATCCGGTTCATCTACAAAGTCCTATCGATGTTCAAGCAAGCTTTATTGTGCAAATTTAAGGCATATTTAGATTCTACAGTCAAGCTTAGAAAATACATTCTCAAGTTCAATTAAGCTTTGCTAATGTGCATACTTGGGGTTACATGTTACCATTTTTCCTCTAATCCAAAAAAAAGAAAAATCTACCTAACACGGCTCAATAAAAACCCTTGGAAAAGAATCGTGGTCAAAAGAAAAACCAAGGGGGAGGTGATACACTACCTAGAAAAAGAAAATAAAAGAAAGAAAATTTCCTTCGTGGACTACTTCCCTCAAGAGTACTTGTCTTAAATAGTCCATCATCAGGAAGAGTCCTCTACTCATATTTTTGGATTTTTAAATTTTCTGATTTTTTTTGTATTTTTTATTCCGACTTGGACCCTTAAGAAACTCGTCGCCAAGTGTCCATCATCGGGCCAAGCCAGCTATTTGTATTAACAGCTACAACTAATATATACAACATATACAAGATAAGTCACCCACCCCCCACTTAAAATCATGTCATGTCCTCATGACATAAACATAAAAATATAGCTCAAGAGGGGCGAGAAAACTTACCTAACACTCACTCGGAGTCGGAGACGGTGGATAGGTCGACGTGACATGCTCGACCAAGTGCTCGAAGCCATGCCATGAACCTGGTTTCCGCCCGAGCTTGCCTCTGTGGCATCGCGTCTAAGCGTGTGTGCAAGCCATCTACGGAGGTGCGCAGATCAGTAATCTCCTCCTCCATGGACCTAAGCATAGGCCGGGTAGATTCAGACCTAGACATACTCGCTCCACGGTGAGCATGCCTGGAAGTTCCGGCTTAGTTAGTGGAGTGCCTAGCCCGGGCAACTGGCACAGGGTCAACCTCAGCATCCAAGGCGATTGGGTCATTATCTCGGTCGACCTGGATTTGAGAAGATCTGAATGGAGCTTTTGGTGGGAGATCACCATCCGAGGCCAGGACCGGGGTATGATGGTCGAGACAGAAGGTAGTGATGAGAGATGGATAATAAAATCCCTTGGCTTTGAGGGAACCCCTCAGCACCATCTCGTCACAAATTAAGTGGGCGATGTCCACATCCCGCTGTGTTACAAAACACCATGTTAGAAGTGCCCTATTAAAATTGACATCAGTGGTGTTGCTGGAGGGCAAAAGCCGGTTACATATGATAGAAAACCAGCATTAGCAGTATGTGTAAAGCAGTTAGAATGGAGTGTTTTATTTCGTATCCAAACGGGGATGCCATCAACACATAAGGTCTCAATTATCATGTCCCAAGTGAAACCCGGCCTATCGTGGTAGTAGTCCACATCACTAGTATGATTCGGCAGTCTAAGTGCCTGTCTAATAGAATGAGCATGGGCGTAGACGTACTTACCTCGGACGAATACCTCCCTAGCCAAACCGTATGGAGCATTAGCATAAAACTCCCTAACAAGCATCTTGTTCACGAGGGGTGGTGCGTCAAATAGGAACTCCATTTTGCGGCGGCAAATTTCGTCATATATTTCTGGCTTTTCAGATCGCAGGGCCAACCTGTCAACTTCAACTTCCTGGAGCCAGGACTTAGCCACCTTGGCGTGAAAATCACCTTCCGCCTCCTCGCTGCCAAACCTTGACTCGTCATATGTAGATTGCCTAGAAGATCTAGCACCCTATCTTGATCTTTTGGGGTCCATGATCCTACACAAAAGAGACAACCAAAAATTTGCATAATGTTAGAACATCGGTTGGCTACTCAGACTTCACCATCCGTGGAATACCAAAATTGTCTCTTTAGTGCTATCATCCCATAACTCCTATACTTACCTACTTATCTAACAATTTTACCAATTCATATTCAAGCACCCCACACTTATTTATTTTGGCAATCTAACATGACCCAATTACCCTAAACCATCTCCAATAATATACAACAACAAGCAACTCACTATTTGGGCATTATTTCCCCTAAAAATTCATTAATCAATTACTACAACCACAATTGCCCAACTTGGCCAACCAACCAACAAATATAATCACAAATACTTTTGGGTCTCCAAAACAACAAAATTAGCATTATTAACTAAATTGGAGACCCAACAACACAATCTCTATCATAATTCCATCCATATCACAAGGTTCTTAAAAAAAATCATATAACATTTTACTACAAAAACCAAGTAATATATATGGATTGTACTAAAACTAGCAATATATACTACATATTATACAAGTTAAACTACAATTAACTAACTAAGTCTACCAAATTAATAATAAAAATTAAAGAACGAAAAGAAGAAAGAAATAAAAAGAACAAGAAGAAGAAGACTTACTATTGAGAGTAGTAGATGAGTAATATTGAAGAGGGGGAATTATTTGGAGAAGAATGGAGGAGAGAATTGTAGAGAGAAGGAGGAGAGAATTTAGAGAGAGAGAGAGGAGGTTGGGAGTGTGAGAGGCGACTGTTATCGGGAATAGGGGGGGGGAGGTTTAGTGTTTTAGGGTTATTAAAGAGGGGGGGGGGGAGAATATTTTTTTTTATATAGACTAACTATAATGAGTATACTTACAACACGTTCGTGGGTTGCCTCCCACGTAGCACTTCATTTAACATCGCAGCACGACTCATCTTAGCACATTTTAAGGCTCGCTAGACCTTTGAGGTTCATCTAACCGTAGTTCCACTTTGTCCTCGATGTCATCCATGCCGACATAAGATTTCAACCGCTGTCCATTTACCTTGAATGTGCGTGAACCATCAATGGTCTGAATTTCCACAACGCCCGAATTAAATGCCTCAATTACCCGAAAGGGTCCTGACCACCCTGATTTTAATTTGCCCGGGAACAACTGTAATCTCGAATTGTATAACAGTACCTTGTCCCCAGTTTTGAAGTTTCGCTCAATGATATTCTGATCGTGAATCCTCTTCATCCGCTCTTTATACAGTCTAGTGCTTTCAAAGGCTAGGTACCAGAATTCTTCCAATTCATGTAACCCGGTCATTCTAGATTTCCCCGCTTCATCCCAGTCGATATTCAATTGCTTCAGTGCCCACCATGCTTTGTGCTCTAGTTCCACATAGATGACAAGCTTTCCCAAACACCAATTTGTATGGTGACATGCCGATTGGTGTCATGAATGTTGTCCTGTAAGCCCATAATGTGTCATCAAGCTTCCTGGACCAGTCAGTCCTTGTGGCGTTCACTGTTTTTGTTAATACACTCTTTATCTCCCTGTTGGAGACCTCAAATTGCCCGCTGGTCTGCGGGTGATACGGAGTGGCCACTCAGTGTTTCACATCATACTTGGCCAATAATTTCTCAAACGCCCGATTGCAAAAGTGTGTGCCCCCATCACTGATGATAGCCCTTGGAGTCCCGAAACGGGTGAAAATGTTCTTCTTCAAAAATCCCACCACCACCTTCGCATTATTGGTGGGTAATTCTACAGCTTCCACCCATTTGGACATGTAGTCTACCGCAACAGGTATGTACTTATTGCCGTATGAGTAGATAAAGGGCCCCATGAAGTCTATTCCCCACACATCGAACACTTCTACTTGCTGGATAGGGTTCATTGGCATTTCATGACGCCGGGAGATGTTCCCGGTGCATTGACATTCGTTGCAACCCTTCACCCACAAGTGTGCATCTTTAAACACCGTTGGCCAATAGAAATCGGCCTCAAGTATTTTGGCGGCTGTACGCACTCCTCCAAAGTGACCACCATATACTGAAGTGTGACATGCCTGCAAAACAGAAGATTGTTCTATCTTGGGGACGCATCTCTGGATCATGTTATCGAGACATATATTAAAAAATAGGGTTCATCCCAATAATAAAGCTGGCTTTCATGAAAGAATCTTTTCCTCTGGACCGACGAGAGGTCGTGAGGAACAATACCGCTAGCTAGGTAATTTGCATAATCTGCATACCATGGCACTTCAAGGAGAGTGGTGGTGAGAAACTGCTCGTCTCGAAAGGTTTCCAGAATTTCCCCACTCTCTTTGATAATTTAAGCTCCTTCAAGTCGTGACAAATGATCAGCGACTTGATTTTTGGTGCCCTTTCTATCACGAATTTCAAGGTCAAACTCTTGGAGAAGCAGCACCCAATGAATTAAGTGCGGCTTAGAGTCTTTTTTATCAATTAAGTATCTTAAAACTGCATGGTCATTATATACAATTACCTTCGATCCAATGAGATAGGATCGGAATTTGTCAAACGCGAACATGACCGCAAGCATCTCCTTTTCCGTCATTGTGTAGTTTAGCTGTGCTCCACTCAAGGTCCTACTAGTATAGTATATTGGATGCATCAGCTTGTCTTTCCTTTGGCGCAGCACTGCCCCCACTGCATAGACACTGGCATCGCACATTAGCTCAAACGGTTGCTCCCAGTCGGGGGCTATAATGATGGGTGCTGTGACCAACCTCTTCTTCAGTTCCTCAAAAGCAATCATGCATTCATCAGAAAAAACATAGGGGTGATCTTTTTCAAGTAACTTACAGAGAGGGTTTGATATTTTGGAGAAGTCTTTGATGAACCTCTAGTAAAAACCGGCGTGTCCAAGAAAGCTTCTTATGGCCTTGACGGATGTTGGTGGAGGCGGCGTTGCAATGACATCAACTTTGGCTTGGTCTACCTCAATGCCTTTTCTTGAAACCCGGTGCCCCAATACTATAACTTCTTGTACGATGAAATGGCACTTCTCCCAGTTTAGCACTAAATTTGTGTCCATGCACCATTTCAGCACTCTTGTCAGATTGACAAGGCATTCATCGAATAAATTCCCTACCACTGAGAAATAATCCATGAACACCTCCATAATTTCTTCCACCATGTCGGTGAAAATGGACATCATGCACCTTTGGAATATGGCAGGTGCATTGCATTGTCCGAATGGCATCCTCCTGAAGGCAAAAATGCCATATGGGCATGTGAAGGAGGTCTTCTCTCTATCCTCGGAGGCTATGGAGATTTTATTCTACCCCGAGTATCCATCCAGAAAGCAGAAGTATGACCTCCCTGCCAACCTGTCGAGCATCTGTTCAATGAAGGGAAGTGGGAAGTGGTCTTTGCGGGTGGCTAGATTTAGCTTCCTGTAGTCCATGCATATTCTCCACCCGGTGACGGTTCTAGTTGAGATCAACTCATTATTCGCGTTTTTCACGACCGCCATGCCACCTTTCTTTGGCACACATTGAACTGGGCTAACCCAGCTGCTATCAGAGATTGGGAAAATGATTCCCGCGTCTAGCCACTTTATTACCTCTTTCTTCACCACTTCCTTCATGTTTGGGTTCAGCCTTCTTTGATGTTCCCTGGAAGGTTTGTGTCCCTCTTCCAGGAGAATTTTATGCATGCAATATGTGGGGCTGATCCCCTTTATGTCTGCCATGGTCCACCCAATGGGTCTTGCATTCTTTTAGTACCTGTATAAGCTTTTGAGCCTGCACATCTAACAAACCAGATGAGATAATAACAGGTAAAGTGGAGTTAGGACCTAGAAATTCATACCTTAGATGAGATGGTAGTGGTTTAAGCTCAAGCTTTGGTGGCTCTTCTATGGATGGCTTTGCAGGAGGGGTCTCTCTTTTATCTAAGTGTAGAGGCTCGAATTCAAGATCCCTCTCCCAAAACCCCTTTCCTTTCAAAGATATTACCCATTCTGCTAGACTTTCACCATTTACCTCTTCCAAGTTCATCAGGCATGCTTGAAGTGGATATTCAATGGTCAACTCTGCATCGTCTGTCTCCACTATCATATTAACCGCATCAATAAGAGAGCAATTCGCAAACTCACTAGAGTGCCTCATGGATTTTTGCACGTTGAATATAATCTCCTCGTCATTCAACCTCATCTTGAGTTCCACAGTCTCACAATCAATTAGAGCTCTCCGGTGGCTAGGAATGGTCTTCCTAAGATTATAGGAATTTCCTCGTCTACCTTGCAGTCAAGAATCACAAAATCGACGGGAAATACGAACTTCCCTACCTTGATAAGCACATCATCTAAAATACCAAATGGACGCTTAACCGTCCTGTCAGCAAGCTGCAATAACATAGAGGTAGGCCTGGCTCTCCCAATGCCTACCCTCTTATAAATAACCAAGGGCATGAGATTAATGCTCGCCCCCAAATCACACAATGCCTTCGCAAAGGCATAATTTCCTATAGTGCATGGAATGGTGAAGCTACCTGGATCAGATAGCTTCTCAGCAATGGGTCTGGAGACCACTGCACTACACGTCTGGGTAAGGGTTACGGTAGGCAAGTCTTGGAAATTAAATTTCCGCGACATCAAGTTTTTCATCATCTTAGCATACCCAGGCATTTCTTTCAAAGATTCAATTAAAGGAATATTTACCTGGATTTGCTTGAGCATATCAAAGACTTTTTTGTATTGCTCTTCTTTTTGGTGCTTGGCCAACCTTTGGGGGAATGGTGGTGGAGGCCTCTTCTTCCCAATGACTTGGGACTTTTCTTTCTCTATCACTTTCTCTTCAACCTGCTGCTCTACCTGTTCAGCTAATTTCTCCATTTCCTGCTGCTCCTTGTTATTTTCAGCAACTAGCTGGATTGTAACTTCTGTCAACCCTGTGGACTCATCTGGTTCAATGGGCCCCGGAGTGAGTGTCTCAGCCTGTGTGTCACTTTTCTCTCTTTCTTTCTCAGCATCAAGATCTCTACCACTTCTCATAGTCACTGCCATCAGTTGCTTTAGGACTTGGTCTTTTGGGTTTGTTTGTGTATCTGCAGGCAATGTCACTTGAGGACGGTTGTTAAGTGACATAGTAATCTGGCCCATCTGTACTTCCATATTCTTGATCGTTGCGTCATGTGCATCTATTCTTTCAATGACCCAATTACCTGCTGCATCATAGCTTCCAACCTTGTGAACCCATCGTCATGTCTACACCCATGCTGTGGTGGAGGTGGATGATATCCCTGCTGCTGATTGCTGAAATTATGAGGTCTAGGATATGGGGCCATGTTGTGTGGTGGCCTCATACCGACTGCATTATATTGTGGCTTAGGAGGCCTATAATGCTGTGGAGCCTACTGACCCCAACTCTGGTTACCCTATTGCTTCCCTCCATAGTTACCCACATAACTCATGTCTTCATGCTCATGATGATGTTCTTGGTCCACAGCCCATGGATTACCTATGGGTTGGCTAATGCAAGATGTGCATAAACCACCATTGGTAGTGTCTACAATATGGACCTTCTGCTTAACCCTCTGATTCTCCCACCTTCTTTGTCAGGATGCTCATTTGTGTCAATAAAGTTGCCACATTCTCCTCTAGAGTGTTGGACGGATTCAGAGGTACATAGTGTACCACTGGAGTGATAGGAGCATTCCTGGTCGTCCACCCGGAATTTTGAGCCATCTTGTCTAGCAAATTTTGGCCCTCTCTCCAAGTCTTGCTTAGAAAAGCCCCACCTACTGAAACATTTACAATATTCTTCATACTGTCTGAAAGCCCCATGTAGAACCTTTGACCCAACATCTGCTCAGGAATCCCATGGTGAGGACACATAACAAGCATACCCTTGAATCTGCCCCAAGTTTCATGTAATGTCTCCATTGGTTTCTCCTTGAATCTCACAATCTCATCAATTTGTTGAGCTGTCTTGTTAGGTGGATGGAACTTGTTGTGGAATTGCTTGACTAACTCATCCCAAGTTGCAATAGAGTTTATGAGGAGTGAGTTTAGCCATACTTGTGCAACCCCTATAACTGAGAACGGAAAAAACAATAGTCTGATGTCTTCCGGAGTCACATTCGGTTGCCTCTGTGTCTTGCATATCGAGAGAAAGTTCTTCAGGTGTTGCTGTGGATCTTCAACCTGAGACCTAGAGAATAATCCCTTGTTTTGCAACAAGTGTAGCATGTTGTTAGTAATCTGCAAAGACTCAGCTTGAATTGTTGGCACAACGATGGCAGTTGCCAAATTATCCGCAGTGGGTTGTGCCTAGTCATATAGTACACCTTCATGTGTATCCTGCGCCTCTTGCATATTTAACCCAGCTTGCTGGTTTGGTTCGTTTACGTCACCCATGTGAAAGTCTAGTTTATTGGTTGTTGAGATTGCTGAATTTGTTTGATAGCTTTGTTACGTGCCCGAAAAGTTTGCTCAGGGTCTGAGAGTCCTTCAATTAGTTCTCCAGTCCTTGCAGATTTTCTAGGCATGCACCTGAGTACCCAAATCAACAACCGTCAAAATATTCAATGTAAAGTGTAGAAAGAACCGGACTACACAAGAATCTTAAAGTTTTGTCAATGGGAATTGATAATTCCGTTAATTCCCCGGCAACGGCGCCAAAACTGATTCACGTCCAAGCAACGGTCGTAGTCAATATAACCTGGTCTAATAAGTCCAGAATCGATCCCATAGGGAATTAACCTATCAATTACAACTTTCACAACCCAAGAGTACTTCCGAATCAAGTTCCCAAATTTTCGAGTATGTGTTTGTGTGATTTTTCGACTAACTACTTTTGCAAGAAGTAAAAAAGCTTAAAAGAAAGAATTGAATGTTGGGTAAAATAATATAGAGAAAGACTAAGGTATTGATATCCCCTGTTGATGTAATCCCTTCTCGTTATGCTCATACAAATTTTCAATATATTCTATCAATCATGAACGTGATTTGTACCGTAAACCTCTCCCGAGCAATTACAATAATTTACTAGTGCACTCTCCCGAGATATCCTAGCTAGCTTTAATTTGAATAGTTCACTTAAGATTGCACCCAAGACTTCGTTATTCCTAATACCGTCTTTACGCCTAAAGTTATAGATTCCTCCAATAACCTAGGTGTGGTGTTGTTCAACAGTATACCGAAATATGCACTCTTTTCCATGTTATGCACACTAAATAGGCACCAATTAACTACAACAAGAACGAAGTTGAACAAATAGAAATCTAGCTAACAATTTGTAATCACATAAACGATAAGTTCATCACTCAATAGGTTCCATCAAAACCTTAGAAAAGGATTTAGCTACTCATGCTCAAAGAAACAAGAATAATAATTGAATTCATAAATAAATACTTGATATAAAATAAAGGAATAAGTTGAGAGAGTTCTCTCTTACTAATTGTCTTGCAAAAGTAGTCAAAAATACAAGGCTTGCCTCTATTGGGCGAACTAGGAGTTTATATAGAGGGTTTAGGGCTTAAAACTGAATTTGTACACAACTAGGAATGTATTTTGCGGCGCCTTCCGCGGTTCGTCCGCGGTCGCGGGCGAACCGCGAACAGAGCAGTCTTCTAATTCTTCCAAAACGTTCAAAGAGCTTGTTTCTTCGCGGTTCATCCGTGGTCGCGAGTGAACCGCGGATGAACAGTACTTCAGATTCTTCTTCAATTTTTCAAGCTCACTTCACTTCAACTCTTCACTTGGCCTTTTCATCAACTTGTGACTCCAAAATAGCTCATTTAGCATCCAATGGTTCATATGTACCTATAACACACCAATAAACACTAATCAAAGCATTTTTTCATCATAAACAATATCAATTCAACAATAAAGTGTGATCATTTAGGGCATAATTATAGTCAAATTCAACTATTATCAGGTATAAAGGCTCAAAATATTCCAACGTGGGTTCAACAATTGTAACTTTCGGAATCATAGCTTCCATAACCTATACCTCTTCTGCCCCAGTTTGATTCTTGGGGATTCTTGGACTTTTCTTTGGTTGTGACAGAACCTCAGTAAGGCTGCCTACGTACCCTTTTGGGATCAAGTCAAACGTAGTTCAGGTCATAAAATCGCTTCATTGTTGCGATGCTTCCTTCCTTCCATTCTTCTTCTTTCTTTTCTTCATTTCTTTTCTTTTCTTTCTTTTTTTCTTCTTTTTCTCTCTTTTCTTCTTTTTCTTTTTTTTTCCTTTTTTTCTTTCTTTTTCCTTTTTTTCTTTTCTTTTCTCTTTCTTCTTTTCTTTTCTTGTTTCTCCACATGATTTCCCCATTCAATAGCAAATTTTTGTTGTTGATTCCAAAAGTGGGATATGAAAGAAAATGTAATAAGGCTCAAACGGATAGCAAAGGATAAAGTGATTGGATAGTAGAACAAAATTCCTTCATCATTTCAATCTCAAAATAAGTCGAATACAATCAGATACACAAAGATAAAGAAATCATACATAATATCTCTTGACTGCATTAGAATTGATAGCCATTTCTACACATTTTCCTTCCGGATCTGTTAAATACAGTGCACCATGGGACAACACTCGTGTTACAACATATGGCCCCTGCCCTTTACGAGCAAACCTTTGTCACGACCCCAAAAACTCGTTCGTGATGGCACCCAGCACATTGCTAGGCCAGCCCGACCAACTGACTATAACACAGAGCTATCAGCTCACACTTTGCCCTTTTTAAGCATAAACAATGATAGTATAATGAAATAACATCCAACACATTGGGATTAGACATCCCAAAACCAGTATAAACCTCCCACAAAATCAGGAGTCATAAGTCATAAGCCTCTACCAGAATATAAAGTTGTGATAGTGTATACAATTATGTGCAAGTGTAGAATAGACTGAGAAAGTAAAGACAGACTGGAGAGTCAGGTGCTGCGGACGCTGGTAGCTACCTCGACTATCCAAGTAAAGCTCTCCGAGCAGAAGTAAACTTAGCTTTGCTGTGATGTACCTGGATCTGCACACAAGGTGCAGGGAGTAGTGTGAGTACTTCCAACTCAGTGATAATAAGCAAGGGTAAGATAGCGAAGGTAAGAAAACCCAATACAACACTAAGTAAGGCTATACAACAATATCCTGTATCAGTTATCAATATGAGCAATATCAGAAACCAGCAATATCAGCTATCAGAATAACATGTATAGCTAAATGCAATGCAATGCATGAATATGACCGCTACGGCGCGTAGCCCGATCCATTTGGGTACCCGTGCTCACTGTGGGGGTTTAGACTCCGGAGGGGATCCTACAGACCAAGCACAATATCATGATATGCTGCGGCGTGCAGCCCGATCCACTACCAGTCAGCTATAATGCAATGCAGCCTCACAGGCACAAAAATAATATTTGAAATCTCTTTTTATGATTTTCAGTAAAAATAGTGTTTCAGAAATTCCAGATTTTGGAAATCCATTTAGACAGTAATAGCTCGGGACTAGTATCAAAATAGCATGTCAATATCATAGAAACAGTAGCAACTCCTTGCGGGATCCCAATAACTAGCTCATAGCCCAAAGATATCCACAACCATCAAAGTAGGAGTTACACCGGCTCAATAATAGCCAACCAAACAGTATAGTATTATCAGGTCAGACTAAGCTATACTCCCCAATTACATTTGACCCCGCACTCATAGGAGAGTACATGTCTCGCCTCAATACAGTTTCACATAGTAATAAACCGGGGTTTTGAACCCGCTGGTCATCACCCACACCCATTACTCACCTCGACTCGGCTCGAAGACTAGTCCGCAATGCCCTTTCCATGAGAATCGGCCTCCACGGGTGTAGAATCAGATCAAAATCAATAGAAATGCATCAAAATAGGCTAAAGGGACATTACCCAATCGAAACAACTCAAATTACACCAAAAACCACAAAGTTTCCAAAATCGGACTTTTGGTAGGCTTCTCGAAAAATTATAAAAGTTACATTTCAAGAATCCTTATCTCAACATGAGTCCATACATATAAAGTTTATCAAAATCGGACTCCGTTTCCCCATTCAAATAAGTGATTTACCATAACCTAGGCTTAGAGCAAAAGTCCCCCATTAATCCTTCCATTTTCAGTGATATAGATGAAGATTCTAGGATAAAATTATGTATTTAGACCATAAAACTTACCACCAATAATTTCCCGATGATATCCCCTTCAAATCCCGCTACTTGGCTCTCAAAGAACTCAAAAATGGAGGAAAAAAACCAATGGTTCGTGACTGAAATGTTCTGATATAAACCCTTCTGTCAGTCCAATTAACTCTATGCGATCGCGATGAAAAAATTCCGTGGCCTCCACAAACACTCTATGCGATCGCATAGTACAAGAAATAGCTTCCCTCAAAACCTTCTATGCGATCGTGTCCTGGGCATCGTGATCGCACTGCTTCACCTCCTATTACTATACGATCGCAGCCTCCACCATGCGATCACAGAGAACAAATAGATTGCCTCCCAAAGTCCTTCTACGCGATCGCAGGGCTCCCCATGCAATTACAGAGAACAAAATAGCTCTGCAGTTATTACAGCAAATCTGACTGTTCCTTTAGTCAACGAAAACCACCAACCTACTCCAAAATATGATACGAACTTTTTCCAATCATTAAAACACACCCTTAAACATGGAAATCATCAAATCAAGGCGGATTCAAGCCTAAGTTTCATCTAAAACGTCTGAAACCAACATCCAATCAAAAACCCGATCAAACGATGTCCGAATGACCTGAATATTTGCAGACACATCCAAAATCACCTGACGAAGCTACTGCAACTATCAGAATTCAATTCTGACTCCCGGATCAAAATCTCACCTATCGAACGGATTCCGCCAAAATTCCAACTTAGCCAATTCAAGCCTATTTCTACACCGGACCTCCAAATTCAATTTCGATTGCTCCCCTAAGTCAAAAATCACCTCCCGAAACTAACCAAATCATCAGAATTCGATTCTGAGCCTTCTAACCACATAGTCAACTCCGGGTTCACTTTTCATAAAGAAGCTTCACTCAAAAAGGCTATATGCGTCATTTTCAACCAGAATCACTCCCAATTCACCCGATAGACTCTAACAAAGATTTAGAAAAATGAAACACATAAATGAAGGGGTAACAGGGTGGTAACTCTCGTGACGACGGGCCGGGTCATCACATTCTCCCTAACATAAACAAATGCTCGTCCTCGAGCGTACCAGAGTTGTACTAGAAGCAATCCAATAGTTGAATGACCTTACCTAGCATATACTCGGGGTGATCCCACGTCACCCCATCTCACATAAGCCCGATAACACCATATAGCTGGAATTTCACAGTCCATCTGAACTATAAACAACATTGCACTTTCTAAAATCATATACCAAATCCTAATCCCATGTCTATACTCAGGATACCCCCGAGCCCACTGCAATAACCCATACTCGCCACTCCGGGTGAGATCATATGATGTATCAAACAACCCAATCACTAGAGAATGATCCCAAAAATTGCCCACGATAACCAAATACTAACTGAAAAGCCTTTTTCATTAGCTAAAGTCTTAATACAAGACCTTCATATACTGCCCACGGTAGCTAAAACACGCGATATACCGAACCCATCTCTCAGGTCAACCATTCATGAATCCATTTCCCCTTTTAACTAATACCATAACAGATTTCGGAGCCAAACCTCGATATTACCTTTGTAACTAGCTGAAATCATATATACTCGCACTCATTAAGGGTTCCAACAATTATCTCGACTATAACACACCACACTGGTGATATGACACCTCGACACCGGCCTAAGCCGCGACGAGTACAACACATGCTCCAATAAGAAACGTCTGAACATACTCAAATCATGACAACTGACTCAAACAAAAGAGCTATAATTAAATTCCTCCGTACCATCATAACATAGAACTAAGATCCCGTCTCACTTCATAGAAATAGAGTACATGAATCCTCCTCGAAAAGTCATAACATCACGTGGCCTTGCCACAACTCATGATTCTATCCAAACGCCATTACCCATGAAGCACCTCAGGTTACCATGCTCAAACAGTCACCCACACATATATTAAGGTCTGAACCCAAGCGATCAATCTCACCCACTGTGAAATAATTAATATATGCTATCAAATCCTGAAGGACACAGCTGATGAGCTATTCGCCGAGCGATACCCAATACGAACTTTTCCTTAGAAGCCAAGATATATTGTATACAAGGTAACATACAGAAAACTATACTCTACATCACACTGTTGTGGTGTGCAACCCGTTCCAATGACATACCCGTGGCGGCGTGCCACCCAATCCAGATACCATACCTGTGGCAGCATGCCACCCGATAAAAATAACCCGTGGCGGCGTGCCACCCAATCCACACAAAACTCTCACAAAAAGAAATGCACAATGAGTCAAGTTGCTCATTACAATAAACATATATAGCCTCAAGCTCGGCCACAAGAAACGTATCCGACAAAGTTCCTCAATACCAGCACTGAATCAATGGTAGGAACCTCTGCACTGACATCCGCCACAAAGGCCCAACTGACAAAGCAATACCTACCAGCCATCAGCTGGTCCTGGGGTACAACTACCCTGCTAGAACATAATCTAATGCACTCTGCTATGCAATTTGTGGCATTTTCCGACATAGTCCATATCACATTAGTCTAGACAACCAGTCTTTAATCAAATATCATAACCCACATTCATCATATCAAGCAAAGAGAGAGCCACTGTTGTTTCCAATTTCCAACAACCGCTAAACGTTGCCGATACA
Organism: Nicotiana noctiflora; assembly: GCA_032618575.1. NCBI lineage: Eukaryota > Viridiplantae > Streptophyta > Magnoliopsida > Solanales > Solanaceae > Nicotiana > Nicotiana noctiflora. The sequence continues at coordinate 117,087 of JASVEL010007335.1, forward strand.
CATGATATACAACCACTGCGTAGGCGGATTACGAGAACTTCTAGTCTCCAACACATATATAACACTGCAATCACTATACCTGATTCCACACCCCACCGTACGAGTACATATCACACATCAAGCATCTATACATACCACGAAATCCATTCAGAAATTTCACTATGCCATCAACGACTCAATTATTACAGTCGATCCAACAAGAGAATATTGAAATACCACCAGATATTATCAGTTTAGATTACCTTGCCCTTTTAAACGTATACACTATCAAATCACTAGAACAGCAATACCATTATCCTTAATCACCAGAAAGATTGATTCTTAAATTATCTGCAGTTGCCCGCACTGCTCCAGAATTCTAATGACTTACCATTATATTATGAACTGAACCCAAACCTTGAACATGCCATTATCAACTTTTCATAGCACACCGCATATACCATACCACACTAAGATAACATGGAAATTTCTATTCCTCTCTTACGCTGCAGAAATCGACGCCCTCAACTAGTCAAGGACTTTCATGATTTCCATATAGAAGAAAATCATTACATATTCCAAGCTTCGCATACCAACAGAAGATATACTCATGTTCGGACCATGGTAAAACACATCACGATCTCTTTCTCCCAATTCCATTGCACAAACTAAACTGTCAAGACTGAGTCCTTCTACCCATATCGAGCTACACAACTACCAGTACTCAAGAGCTTTATTGCACAATACCTGCAAGACTCATTATTTCAAACACATACCAGGAATTAATCGCATCCTTATCATACTGTTTCGGTTTATTATCAAGATATTCCACTTACCCAATTTCCTTTCCGATTCATCTTTAATTTACTATTAGCCCTTACTGTAACGCTACAATACCTCAACTCAGGTTACCACACCAGACACATACATAATACCACACGGCCTAGGACCCATAAGCCACTAAATACTTGCTCAGATATTTCCCAGAAGTACCACATTCTACAATACTTTATTTTGAAGAACTTCCAGCGATTTGGATTTTGTTATCATTACCTTCCAATACGGATACATAGAATCCCAAAATTAAGATAACATAACACAAGTCTCGATTTCTTCTAACGAAACCACATTCCCTAGCCACATACACAACCTTAAGACACCTGACGATTACAAGCAAAATCTTGAATACCGCAAGACAATTCTCGGGAGTCATTCTCCCTTATTCAGCTGTAATTCAACTGACTTATTGAACAGAACGACTCGTGCTTTGTTAGAACTTTGACACCGCAGAACGCGATTGCTTACAGATACAAATAGCTATCTATCTTTTCTATACACCGAGCATTCTTTATCAACAGCACTTCAAAACATCCTAGTATTCCTTCATAACAACTAAGCACCATATACCCTTCATCAATATTTCCCAACATACTTAGAGACAGAACCAACATAGCATACAACCGTGCAATTAGTTAATTAATAGCAACCTCCCCAACTTGGCTCGAAGCCATATATCAAATCACCTTTAACCACTCATAGCATTCTTACTCAAATGATGCCACAATGTTATAGTGAGATTAAACTCGAGTCATTTACAAGCTTTGGCAGAGACTCGAATCATCAAAAACCTTATCTCTTCTGCAATTCTTGCATTTATGCACACACAACCGTTAAGCCCATTCTTTAGGTGACAAAATTTTTTCTAAGTCCCATATTTTCCAAATATTTCGATACAGTTTCTTTGTAATTTGGGCTATCCGCCTGCCAGAGAATCACTAAAATAATCCTAACAATACATCGGCAACTCGACAAGACATCACAGTGTATATCAACAACATTAACCTCAATATTACACAAATTACCTCATCAAAATTGATACATAGGCATGCGCTGCACCTGCTTGAATCATAACATATATCAACTACCTTTCACCACAATACACATAGCACAACACATTCGGTCTTCCTGAGTCTGAACTCATACTACCACACGTAGTGCACTTTACCTTTTCACTAAGAGATATGAACATATGAACATATTCACCACGCCCATAGCTAGGGGCTACACAACGGATCACAATAAGAGTCTAACACCTAATAGCTCATCCATTATCAAGCTGCCATTTCAACCATTTGGGACAATACTGATCATATAGATTTCATAATACCAGCTCGCAAAATTAGCACCTTGGTGCTCAAGCCATAGACAAAGATCTAGCCTTAAGTCCTCCCGACTTGCCCAACATGAACTCATGGAGATTATATCTCGCCCCTCAATCGGGGAATCACAAGCCATCAAGGCAATTATATTACTGAGCGCTCGAGTGCGCATATTGACGTGTGGAAGGAATTTCAAGAATTACATCTCAAGCTGAATCAAGTACGCACGATAAGAATTCCAAGAATATGAAGTGTTTCCTAAAAGGTCTCAGCCTCCCGAGGATAAGCACAAGCATCCCCGTACCGATCCATGAGACTCTACCAACCAGCTCATGACTCAAGAGGCCTAGTAACCTAGGCTCTGATACCAACTTGTCACGACCCCAAAAACCCAGTCGTGATGGCGCCTAGCACATTGCTAGGCCAGCCCGACCAACCGACTATAACACAGAGCTATCAGCTCACACTTTGCCCTTTTTAAGCATAAACAATGATAGTAAAATGAAATAACATCAAACACATTGATATTAGACATCCCAAAACCAGTATAAACCTCCCACCGACTTAGGAGTCATAAGTCATGAGCCTCTACCAAAATATAAAGTTGTGATAGTGTATACAACTGTGTGCAAGTGTAAAATAGACTAAGAAAGTAAAGACAGATTGGAGAGTCAGGTCCTGCGGATGCTGGCAACTACCTCGACTGTCCAAGTAAAGCTCTCCGAGCAGAAGTAGACTCAGCTCTACAGTGATGTACCTGGATCTGCACACAAGGTGCAGGGAGTAGTGTGAGTACTTCCAACTTAGTGGTAACAAGCAAAGGTAAGACAACGAAGGTAAGAAAACCCAATACAAAACTAAGTAAGGCTATACAACAATATCCTGTATCAGTTATCAACATGAGCAATATAAAAAACCAGCAATATCATGTAAGGCCCCGCAAAATTTTTGTGCATGAAACCTTGTAGCTATGGTGTCATAGTCCGAATAATGCGTTAGGAATGCGTAGAACTCAGGTGAATCTCAGCACAGCTTTCCATCCGCAGACCGATGGTCAGGCCGAACGGACTATTCAGACGCTTGAAGATATGTTACGGGCTTGTATCTTAGACTTCAAAGGTAATTGGGATGAACACTTGCCACTGATAGAATTTGCTTATAATAACAGCTATCATGCCAGCATTCAGATGGCACCGTTTGAGGCATTGTACGGGAGAAGGTGTAGGTCGCCAATCGGGTGGTTTGAGGTAGGTGAAGCGGAATTTCTAGGGCCATATATAGTGTACGAGGCTATGGAAAAAGTTAAGGTTATTCAGGAAAGGATGAAAACTATACAGATTCACCAGAAATCCTATGCAGATGTTCGCCGAAGGGACTTGGAGTTTCAAGTCAATGATTGGGTGTTCTTGAGGGTGTTTCCTATGAAGGGAGTCATGCGATTCGGAAAGACAGGAAAATTGAGTCCTAGGTATGTTGGGCCATATCGGATCGTTCAAAGGATTGGTCAAGTTGTTTATAGGCTGGAATTGCCTCCTGATATGTCATCGGTGCACCCGGTATTCCATGTGTCCATGTTGACGAAAGTGATTGGAGATGCATCCACCATCATGCCAGTCGAAGCTATAGAGGTTAATGAAGATTTGCCATATGAAGAAGTTCCAGTTGCCATTCTTGATAGGCAAGTCCGTAAGTTGAGAAATAAGGAAGTTGCCTCTGTTAAAGTATTGTGGCGAAGTCAACAAGTTGAGGAGGCCACATGGGAAGCAGAAAAGGAGATGAAGGAAAAGTACCCCCATTTGTTTGATCAAGCCTAGAAGAAATTAGGTGACCCTTCTACTCCCAGTAACTGCCATCTTGTCCAAGTTGTTTCCCTCTTAGTATTAGTAAAGTTTCCTTTATTTTGTAATGAGTTGAATATGTTGTCACCCTGGGTCACTCAAACCTTTCTCGATAAATGAAAGCCTTATAAAGATTTACGTGTTAAATAAACAACTAATAGTAAGTGTAGATTGGTAATGGTTTGTTTATGTGTGCATGGTGTGTTAAAATGGTTGAATAAGGTAAGAACTTATTGAAGTGACCAGTTTATGTGCAATTGTAACAATGTGATAGGATATGTGCATTCGTTGAGGTAAGAAAGTGTATACAAGTTGTGGAAAGTGTTGTATTTGTGTATTGTTGTTTGGTAATGTGTTTCGGGGGCCTTCTGACAGGTGGACATGTCTATAATACAAAGGAAACTCCGGCGTAATTTTTCTAAAATATAAGAGTTAGTCAAATATTTTATAGTTTGCATATCATGTCTTTCAAAACCAACTCATTTTCAAAATCCTCATTCGAGGACGAATGATCTTAAGGGGGGAGGATGTAAGGCCCCGTAAAATTTTCGTGCATGAAACCTAGTAGCTATGGTGTCATGGTCCGAATAATGCGTTAGGAATTTAAGTTTCAAAAATGTAAAGAGTCAATTTTTCCAGAAAAGTGTCAATTCTACGGTCAGGAATGCGACTGCAGATCTGCTATGCGGATTGCATTCTTGCGGCAGAGCTTAACAGAAGGTTTACAAAATTTGGTGTTGAGAATGCGGTCAATATGCGATCGCAAAATGGATCTGCGGACCACAGATCTACCGCATAAATTCTCGAAGGTTTTTGAGTGTCAAATCTGTGGTGCACTTTGCGACCGCATATCAAGAATGCGGACCGCATTTTGGTCGCATTCTGTAACAAAACTAGTGTAAATTTTGAGGCCATTCCGCGGTCACTATGCGGACCGCATGTTGATTCTGCGATCGCAGATGCGACCGCAAAATTGACCCGGCCCAGATTTTTGTAAAATTTTGACCCGAGCTCTTCTTTAATATAACACCTTTCACCTTCATTTTCTCATATCATCTTACCAAAATTAGAGAGAGAAGAGAGGGGTTTTAGAGAGAGAAGTCTTCCATCTTCAAAGATTGTTCCAACCACTTAGTTCAAAGGATCCTTGGGCAAGGATTCAACTTCCCCAAATCATTTCAAGGTACAAACCCTAGCTATTTTCTCTAATTTTCAGTTTTAAAATGGGTAAAGAGGGGTTTGCATATAATAGCTTTTGAAAATGGAATTTAACACTCATGCATGATTATTGAACTTGATTTTTAGTAAAAAGAAGTGAGTAGAAGTAAGAGTCTTCAAGAACAAGGTCGGCAAGAGTAGGATTTCTTGGGTAAGCATAAAGTAGGAGGTTAAAGGAAGAAACTTGATACCATGGTATGGCTAATTTTGATTCTTGTGAAATCGCCCATATGTGTGAAATTTGTTTGGTCCGTGTTAATTTGACAAATTGTGTGAAATTCTTGATGTTGTTGTTGGATATTAAAATTTGCTATTGAACTGTGAGTCACGTGCTATGGGATATGAACCGGAAGACAAATGAGAGTTGAATTTTGTAATGAATTGTGAATAATGGCTATAATGGCATATATGGTACCTTGTGGAAAAGAAACGAAACACTTGAGGTGTGGTAAGTTATTGAACATAACAGTATGAACATCCTCGATTTTGGAAACATTGTAACTTGGTTGTGATATTGGCTTGAGAAGTAATTGAGAACATGAACCAATGTGTAAATTGCTTATTTGAACTTGTTGTAATTGTGTGTAGTGTCTTATCTGCTGTTTGTGATTGTTGTGTTTGAAAACTATACGGTGGGATCGGGTTGCGTGCCGCAACATGAAGAAATAAGGTGTGGGTTGGGGTGATAAGGGTGGGCGAGGTAATAAGGGTGGACGAGGTAATAAGGATGGAAAGCAATCGAAATCGCAAATGAAATTGATACAAAATCATTAATATGAAATTGTGAAAGGAGACAGCAGGAGAGTTTGCAACCTGTGGGGCACCGATTGCCCCTAAGTTTGACTACATGCAATTTATGTGGTTGATTGGTTATTGTTCTATTTGTTGACCTTAAACGTGCTTGTGTTTAGGCTTATCTGAAATGAGTAAAAGGTGGGAAACATGGTTAGTTAGCTTAATTGATTTCTTGATGTAATCTAGTGGCTGTCTTGTCATCGTGATTCTTGTTTAACGGCTTGAGTTTACTTGGGTCAAAGTTTGTCCATACATACCAGTACAATTCAAGTGTACTGACGTCCCTTTTGCCGGGGACACAACATTCGTGTTATGATTGTAGGTGGATCAGTAGCAGGCACTTCAGCTCATCGGCAGTAGTATCCTTCACCTTCCACTGCCCGTTTTGGTGAGCCCCTTTCTTCCTTGGGGCCCAGTGTGGTTCATTCCACTTTTGTGTAGATTTCATTTTGGTTTTTCAAGGTATAGTCGGAGCCTTGTTACCAGCAACTATTGTATTCCCTTTTGTATCCTAGAGGTTCTGTAGACATGTAAAATGTGGGATTTCAGTCTTATGTACATATTATGTAATGTCGGGCGTTGTAAAAACTATAAACTTGTTAATGAATTACTCGTATGGTTATGTTTGTTTATTGTGAAATCATTTATGATTAGTAAGATATTTGGTTAATGAGAAACAATCAACAAAGGGGTAACGCGTGGGAATGAAAGGCACCCAGGTCCGCTTGACTGGGGCTACCTGGTCAGGCGCCGGTCATATCCCTCGATTTGGGGCGTGACAAACTTGGTATCCGAGCCTAAGGTTTTAAAGTGTCCTAGGATGTCTCGGAGCCGTGTCTAGTAGTGCCCTTCTTATCGGTGTGTTGTCGACCACATCAGATAAGTTGGGGGCTACACGGACATTTAGGAATTCACCCATTTCTTTGTTACTCTATATCGTGATGTAAAGTGCAATGCGAAAATATTTGTGTCTAATTCGCGCCTTGTTCCCAAATTTTTCAGAATATGGTGCCTAAGAAGAAGGCTAGACTCGGCCTTGGGGCCAATGCCGGCCAGAGTGCGGCTGCTAATCATGTGCCCGATGCCGTGGGCGAGAATGACCAACCAATCCTAAATTTGCCTGGCCCATCTGTTCAAAACCCAAGTGTCCCTATTCCAGCTGCGGCAGAGGATGCCACCATCCCTCCTGCCCATCTGTTCAAAACTCAGATACAGTTCCAGTTTCTGGTTCCGGTATCTCTAATGAGGATCTTAGGGGAGCCATTCATATGTTAACACAGTTAGTGGCCGCCCAGGCCCAGATATCCCATGATGCCCCTGCATCCTCCAGCGGACAGGGAGATTCCTCCGACTCCAGTGTCCACCAGTTCTTACGGTTGGCCCCTCCAGAATTCTTAGGTACCGATCCAGAGGCTGACCCATAGGATTTCCTTGACGAGATGTACAAGACGCTCAGAGTGATGAAGGCTATAGATATAGATGGGGTAGAGTTGGCCTCTTATAGGCTGGAGGGAGCGGCACGTTCATGGTTCGAAATGTGGGAGGATTCCCGTGAGGAAGGGAGCCCTCCGGCCAGATGGGATGAGTTCGTGGATGCATTCATGGACCACTTCTTGCCTGCTGAGGCAGTGGCAGCCCGTGCCACTAAGTTCGAGGTTCTCAAACAGGGCAGTATGAGTGTATGGGAGTATCATATGGAGTTCGTAAGGTTGTCCAAGTACGCTCCTCATTTAGTGTTGACCATGGATGCTCGGGTTCGACGGTTTGTTCAGGGCCTTAGCCCTTTGGTAGTGAATGAGGCAGCCACATCAGCTTTGCACTCAGATATGAACTATGGGAGGATCGTGGGGTTTGCTCAGGCCACAGAGGCCATGAAATTGAAGTTTTGTGCAGAAAGAGAAAGTAGCAGCAGGGCCCGGTCAATGAGTCATTCAGGGAGATCACTTCCAGGGAGAGGGTCATCAGGGCTATCCCAGTCATATGCTCAGTCCTCCGCGAGTGCACCACCATCTGTGCACAGTTATTAGCAGGGCAGTTATTTGAGACCCGGTTAAGACAGTAGGAGGTCTCGTCAGTCTGGTCGTCATGGGGTGAGGTCCCAGCAGCAAGGGAGACCTACATGGCCCAAGTGTGGGAGGTATCATATAGAGACTTGCTACCTTGACATCCCGGTGTGCTTCGGGTGCGGGGTGAGAGGTCACATTCAGCGGGACTACCGTGCACCTCGTCAGGGTATAGGTAGGGGATCTGCTAAGTCATCCAGTTCTTTGGCTGCTACATCATCAGCGCATACTCCAGCATCAGCAGGGCGTGGTGCAGCTAGGGGTGGAGCTCATGGTAGGGGTGGACCTAGCCGATTCTAGCATTGAGTGGCCGTCAGAATGCCGAGGCTTCTCCAGATGTTGTTACAGGTATCCTGTCTGTTCAGAATATTGATTGTTATTCCCTCATTGATCCGTGGTCTTCCTTGTCTTATGTCACCCCGTTCATTGCTTCGAGTTTTGGGGTAGAACCCGAACAGCTTCATGAGTCGTTCTCTGTGTCGACTCCGGTTGTTGATTCTATTACAACCTCACCAGTCTATAGAAATTGTGTTGTTACGGTGAGTGGTCGTGTTACTACAACCGATCTTATTGAACTTGGGATGGTAGATTTTGATGTAATTATGGGGATGGATTGGCTCTATTCATGCTTTGCCAAGCTTGACTGTCGGACGAGAGTTATGAGGCTCGAGTTCCCTAATGAGCCAGTTATTGAATGGAGAGGAAATGGTATGGTGCCAAGGGGTAGGTTTATTTCCTACCTTAAGGCTTCGAAGATGATTAAGAAGGGGTGTATTTATCACTTGGTTCGGGTAACGGACACCACCTCAGAGGTGCCTACCCTCGAGTCTGTGCCAATCGTGAATGAATGTCCTGAAGTGTTTCCGGATGAGATCCCAGGCATCCCGCCAGAAAGGGAAATTGATTTCGGGATTGATGTATTGCCAGATACTCAGCCAATATCTATTCCACCATACAGAATGGTGCCAGCGGAGTTAAGGGAGTTAAAGGAGCAGCTGAGGGATTTATTAGAGAAAGGGTTCATACGACCGAGTGTGTCGTCGTGGGGTGCTACCGGTTCTCTTTGTCAGAAAGAAGGATGGGTCACTTCGAATGTGTATTGATTATCGGCATCTCAACAAAGTCACCATCAAGAATTAATATCCTTTGCCTCGAGTGGATTATTTGTTTGACCAATTGCAATGAGTAAAGTTCTTCTCTAAAATTGATTTACAATCCGGGTACCACCAGTTGAAGATCAGGGAGCAGGTGATCAAAGGCTAAAAACTCGTGTTTTAGTCGTTGTAACAACACTTTAATTACTACATTTTACAAATATTTGAGCTTAAATGATTATGAATTATACTAAATTCATGATTTATGCTTTGCAGGAAGAGTTTCCAACTTAAAAATTAATTCGGGATGAATTTGAGGCTTTGAAGTCTAAGTAAAAGCTAAATAAATCAAGTTGGAATCAAGTTGAGTAAAATGGGCATAACTTTCTGCTCAAAACTCCGTTTGGGCTCCATAATATATTGATGGATAGATATTTAAAAGGGCTACAACTTTTATTTTTTGAGTTTTTCCGAAATCCCAGTTGCGCGAAGTCCTGCGCGAAGTCATCACTTCGCGCACACTTCGCGAACCTTAAGTAGAATGCTCAAAGGTTGTGCGCGAAGTTGTGCGCGAAGTGACCACTTCGCGCACCACTTCGCGCAGAATAGTCTGGTTAAAATGATTTTTCTAAGGTTGAAAATGGAAAGACACATAATTCCACTCAAAGTTAATTAATGTGACCTTATATTATGGAGAAGATCAGATTTATGCATTATTGAGTATAGTGGAAATATACTATTTATCTTAGAGAGAAGATTTTGAGGGAGTAAGAAGGAGGAGCTTCATCTTAGAGCTAAGAAAGGAGAAGAAGAACAACATCTTGGAGCAAGGATTTAAAGAGTTCTTCTAAACTTTCTTCTAGTTCTTTGTTTATATTGTGTTTAAGACTTTCATTGTTGATTTTCATATGAATATGAGTAGCTAAACTCTCTAGTATTCTAGGGTCATGGATGTTAGTTGATCTTGTTATTTGAAGCTTAGATTGATTTTGTTGAAGTTATTGATATGGGTTGTTTATTTGATTTTGATCTCAATTATTTTACTGCGTAGCTAACAGTGAAATATTATCTACGAACTTTGAATTAAACTTGACAAAGGAAATTTTTGGTTGCATATAAAATCAAATAGAACAAGTTTCGAATCCCGGGCATCGGGTGAAGGATTTTCAATTAAGATAGACATATACTTAATTTCCTTGTTTGGTTGAAGAATAAGAGTGGTAAATGCATTCTTGTTAATATTAATACCATAGACATATAGGTATTGATTTAACTTGGATAGATTCATAAGAACTTGAAAGATTCTTATGAATATTATTAACCTTATAATCAACAATCCGAATAGTTCAATAAATCAATTCTAAGTAGAAAAATAGCACAATTACTAGCAAATCCATGACCCTGGAATATATTTATCCAAATTGTTATAAACATAAATTGTAATTGGTGTAGTAATTTTGCCTTGAATTATTTTTCTATTATTAAGAAGTTTTATATATATTTTGTGATAGTCTAGCTTGACTTGATAATTAATTTAGTCTAAATCAGTCAATAAGTTAATCACAATTCCTCGTGGGAACGATACTTTACTTACTACTATATTACTTGTCGATTACGTACACTTGCGTGAGTGTTTTGGTCGCAACAAGTTTTTGGCGTCGTTGCCGGGGACTTAGAAATTAACTATTCGTCTAGATTAGACTTTTATTATTATCTTTACAAGTTTATTTTCTTTTATTATCTTTACAAGTTTATTTTCTTTTCTTTTTGTAAATATGTTATTTTTATAACCATTTGATTTTTCTCTTAGTATGTTTCAAGTCCTCTTAGGATGACATCTGGGGATGAAATATACAAAGGTAAGGTTAATGATGAAGACGCTTGGTTGATCAAAGATTTTTATGGCCCATATTTTTGGGCTAGTCATGACCTCACCTCTTGGACATCTGAATTTGAATATGGGAGTAAAGGTTGGTATTGGGATGGATATTCTCGATTAGTGGATTCTGCGGAACGACGTTGTTTACTAACAACGGTGATGAAAGATTGGTCTAAGGAGAGAGATGAGCTTGCAAAAAAAAAGTGATAATTTTAGCTTGGTTGTGCATAACTTGGATTTAGATTTGAGTGCAAAGGTTGATGCGTGTAATGCCCAACAATTTAATGATGAGTTGTATGAAGCTGAAAAAAATATTCTAGACCAAATAGAGGAGCTAAAACGAGAATATCAATTATTAGATCATATTTTCTTGAAGATATCAATGTTAAGAAGAGTGCTCTAGAGTCATGTGAGGAAGTAGATAACATATACTTTAAGAGAATTAAGTGTGTGTATACATGAGGTTGTAAATAGTAGTAAAATTCATGAGTTAGGGAGCATTAGACCTCATTCCAATCATTTTTCCACATTGTGTTTAGATAGTAAGATAGTAATCGAGCCATCTGAGCTTATGGGAAAGTCAAAGTGTGAGGATGAAAGTGCCTATATTCTTGAATTTGTTGTGCCAAAAAGCAAAAATTACATTCCTCATCCAAAGGCCAAGAAGTACCGAGTGAAAATTTTATTACTTGGCCTTGTTATCTTTGTAGCCCCACCAAAGGAGCATAGCGACATACTTGATGCCTTGTTAGTGGTACAATTCATAAGTTCAAGGTGGAAGCAAAAACGTGGTTCACATTGTATATTGTGTATGTAGGATTTGTATAGATGCCTATGTAGAATATTTTGTATAATAATTTTCAAATTTGTAAAATAAACTAATTTCTTTTTATATTTATTGTTTATATTTTCAGCTTTGTTTGTGAATTTTTATTTTATGTACAATTGTAGCAATTATGTCTAATGTTGGGTAGACCGATAAACATTATATCATTCTAATTGAAGAACTGGATAGTCTGAATCCCTGTTATACATACTAAGTGTCAACATGATTATAACATAAGTGCGGGGTATTTACTCCACCTACTCTTAAAGTGAATTTTTTTTTATCTAATATATCATGTTGTGCAGATATAATGTCTGGAAGCCCAAGTAAAAGATCAAATGTTGGCCTATCTGAGGTTGCATCTAGTAGCCGAGGAGGATGAGGATGTGAATCTATTCCCTCGGATTACGAGGAATATTTGTGCACCTTTGAAGAAGAAGATGCTTAGGCCAATGGCCTCAGGGAGTCTCTTTTCTGATTTATTTTGATCTTTTGCATTAGGGACAATGCAAGTTTTCAAGTGTGGGGTGGAATTTATTTTTGTTTTGATTAATTATAGTGTTTGTAGATAGTAAGTGTTCTTAATTTCGAATTAGATCTCTACTGGATTTTCTTGATTAAAAATGAGGTCAAAATTCGAAAAACAAAAAAACACGAAAAATTAGATTTTTTTGTTTATTTTGCTTTTCAGTTTAGTGTATGCTAGTTTTGGTTTAAATTAAATAATTCCCCTTGATTTTTCTTTATGCCATGGTTCTTTTCCAAGGGTGTATTTGAACCGGGTATAGTATAAATTTTTCTAGTTCAATTGAATAAAAAGTACCTCATTTACAGAGTCAGTCTCCTCAAATGCACATGCTCTAGAAGTGATATATGCCTTATTTGTGATGTTCAACCTCAGTTCTTGATTCTAAAATAAGTGCCTTAAATTGTGTATTTATGACTATACTTAACTGCTTTGACTAGAGAGTCGAGAAAGATCCAAGCTTGAGTGAATTATGTGTCAGTGTGTGAGTAAGGATTGTTGAAATATTCTGTGTATAATAGTTGATGTCTAGAACTTGCCTCCATATGTTTTGCAAAGCGAAATAGTAGCATTATTCAGTTTAGGAGATGATATAGGCATTTCTTTGTTGAACCAGTTCGATAATTATATCCACCTAATTGTATATATCCTAGTCAAACCTTTTGAGCCGTTAATCCTATTTCTTTGGCACCCACGTTATAAACCTTACCACTCTATGTAAATATATCAGTTATTTGAACCTCTTTCTCATGAGCAATAAGTGTTGTTTTAATGTTGAAGAAATTGGTTGGTAAAAATAAAAAAAATAAAAATAAAAAGAAAAAGAAAAAGAAAATATATATATATATATATATATATATATATATATATATATATATATATATATATATATATATATATATATATATATATATATATATATATATATATATATATATATATATATATATATATATATATATATATATATATATATATATATATATATATATATATATATATATATATATATATATAGGGGATGAATTTTCAGTAGTAACATTCCCTTATTTAAGTTGCTTAAAGAGAATGAGATTTGTTGTTAGTATGGAAAAATCTCAAAAAGGTTGGAGATGGTTTAACATAGGAGTGATGGTGAAATGATGAAAGATGTTGTATGTATGGAAGTGTTCAAGGAGGTGTAGTTAATACATTCTATATTTTTCACACCCTTCTTTCTAGCCTACACTACAACCAATTAAAGTCCTACTTGATCCTTGACTGAATATGTTCAATTAGTAGGGTATTACACTAGGGGCAAGCATATGGTATGTCATCTGTTGCACATGAATTTCAATTCTGAGAGTGAGTTAATTCTTCCTATTTTGAGTTCCTGAATATTTTTTATTGTTATTTTGAGAGGAACTAGTCTATACTATTTGTGGGAGGGCACATGATTTGTAAAGGCAATGCGAATTTTTGACCTTTGTGTTAGAGCAAGTAAGCAAGTTATGAAAATGCGTGGCACTTGTGAGTCATGTCTTGAGGTTGAATTATTATGAATTGGTACCTAAGTGTCAACATGTGTTATTACAAGAAATTGTTTGTCAAAAAAGATCGTCCTTATGTGAAGTGTATGTTAATTGCTCGAGGACGAGTAATGGTTTAAGTGTGGGGTGTTGATCAAATGCTAAAAACTCGTGTTTTAGTCGTTGCAACAACACTTTAATTACTACATTTTACAAATATTTGAGCTTAAATGATTATGAATTATACTAAATTCATGATTTATGCTTTGCAAGAAGAGTTTCCAACTTAAGAATTAATTCGGGATGAATTTGAGGCTTTGAAGTCTAAGTAAAAGCTAAATAAATCAAGTTGGAATCAAGTTGAGTAAAATGGGCATAACTTTCTGCTCAAAACTCCGTTTGGGCTCCATAATATATTCATGGATAGATATTTAAAAGGGCTACAACTTTTATTTTTTGAGTTTTTCCGAAATCCCAGTTGCGCGAAGTCCTGCGCGAAGTCATCACTTCGCGCACACTTCGCGAACCTTAAGCAGAATGCTCAAAGGTTGTGCGCGAAGTGACCACTTCGCGCACCACTTCGCGCAGAATAGTCCGGTTAAAATGATTTTTCTAAGGTTGAAAATGGAAAGACACATAATTCCACTCAAAGTTAATTAATGCAACCTTATATTATGGAGAAGATCAGATTTTATGCATTATTGAGTAGAGTGGAAATATACTATTCATCTTAGAGAGAAGATTTTGAGGGAGTAAGAAGGAGGAGCTTCATCTTAGAGCTAAGAAAGGAGAAGAAGAACAACATCTTGGAGCAAGGATTTAAAGAGTTCTTCTAAACTTTCTTCTAGTTCTTTGTTTATATTGTGTATAAGACTTTCATTGTTGATTTTCATATGAATATGAGTAGCTAAACTCTCTAGTATTCTAGGGTCATGGATGTTAGTTGATCTTGTTATTTGAAGCTTAGATTGATTTTGTTGAAGTTATTGATACGTATTGTTTATTTGATTTTGATCTCAATTATTTTACTGCGTAGCTAACAGTGATATATTATCTACGAACTTTGAATTAAACTTGACAAAGGAAATCCTTGGTTGCATATAAAATCAAATAGAACAAGTTTTGAATCCCGGGCATCGGGTGAAGGATTTGCAATTAAGATAGACATATACTTAATTGCCTTGTTTGGTTGAAGAATAAGAGTGGTAAATGCATTCTTGTTAATATTAATACCATAGACATATAGGTATTGATTTAACTTGGATAGATTCATAAGAACTCGAAAGATTCTTATGAATATTATTAACCTTATAATCAACAATCCGAATAGTTCAATAAATCAATTCTAAGTAGAAAAATAGCACAATTACTAGCAAATCCATGACCCTGGAATATATTTATCCAAATTGTTATAAACATAAATTGTAATTGGTGTAGTAATTTTGCCTTGAATTATTGTTCTATTATTAAGAAGTTTTATATATATTTTGTGACAGTATAGCTTGAATTGATAATTAATTTAGTCTAAATCAGTTAATAAGTTAATCACAATTCCTCGTGGGAACGATACTTTACTTACTACTATATTACTTGTCGATCACGTACACTTGCGTGAGTGTTTTGGTCGCAATAGCAGGATATTCCTAAGACCTCTTTCAGAACTCGTTATGGTCACTTCGAGTTTTTGGTCATGTCTTTTGGACTAACCAATGCCCCAGCAACTTTCATGGACCTCATAAATCGGGTTTTCAAGCCATTCCTAGATTCCTTTGTAATTGTATTCATTGACGACATCCTCATCTACACTCGGAGCACGGAAGATCATGCCATTCACCTCAGAGCAGCATTGCAAACCCTTCATCAGCATCAATTGTACGCCAAGTTATCAAAATGTGAGTTTTGGTTTGAGTCCGTAGCCTTTCTAGGGCATGTTATTTCCAGTGAGGGGGTTAAGGTGGATCCTCAGAAGATTGCGGCAGTGAAAGATTGGCCTAGACCCACGACCCAAACGGAGATTCGTAGCTTCTTGGGTTTGGTAGGGTACTATCAGAGGTTTGTAGAGGGATTATCAACCCTCGCTTCCCCATTGACAAAGCTAACGCAAAAGGCAGTTAAGTTCCAGTGGTCCAAAGCACGTGAGAAAAGTTTCCAAGAATTGAAGTCAAGATTGACCTCGGCACCAGTCTTGGCCTTGCCAGAGGGCACAGAGGGATTTGTGGTTTATTGTGATGCCTCCAGGGTAGGTTTGGGATGTGTATTGATGCAGCCCGGAAAGGTCATAGCTTATGCTTCCAGGCAACTCAAGAACCATGAGAAGAATTATCTGATGCATGATTTGGAGCTTGCAACTGTTGTGTTTGCCTTGAAAATATGGCGACACTATCTTTATGGGGTTCATGTAGATGTGTTTTCCGACCAACAAGAGCCTCCAGTATTTGTTCAAACAGAAGGACCTGAATCTGAGGCAGCGGTGGTGGTTAGAATTGCCCAAGGACTATGATATGAACATATTGTACAATCCAGGGAAGGCAAATGTGGTAGCCGACGCTCTTAGTTGAAAATCCATGGGTAGTTTGGCTCATTTGGGTGTGGATCAGAGACCCCTGGCTCGGGAGGTTTACCAATTGGCTAGTTTAGGGGTTCGTATTTCGGCGTCAGACGAGGGGAATGTTTTGGTGCATAATGGAGAAGAATCATCATTGGTTGCGGAAATCAAGGAAAAGCAGTTCATGGATCCAGCATTGGTTCGGGTGAAGGAAGCAGTTATGAATGACAAAACCTCAGCATTTTTACTCTGTAGCGAGGATGGTGTATTGCGGTGCCAAGGTAGGTTATGTGTCCCGGACGTGGACGAACTTCGGGAGAGAGTAATGGCAGAAGCTCATATTTCCAGATATTCTGTGCACCCAGGCTCCAAGAAAATGTATCATGATCTCAAGGAGATTTATTGGTGGAATGGTATAAAAAGGGATGTGGCAAGCTTTGTAGCTAAATGTCCGAACTGTCAACAAGTGAAGGCCGAGCATCAATGGCCTGGTGGATTAACTCAGCTTATAGAAATACCATGGTGGAAATGGGAGATGATCAATATGGATTTCGTGGTGGGGTTACCTCGCACTCAGTGTAAGTTTTACTCAATATGGGCGATAGTGGATCGACTCACCAAATCAGCTCACTTCCTGCCAGTCAAGTCCACTGATACTGCGAAGCAATATGCAAGGTTGTACATCAAGGAGATAGTAAGGCTTCATGGCACTCCACTTTGTATTATCTCGGCTCGCGGGGCTCAGTCCACAGCTAACTTTTCTAAGAAGTTTCAGCAAGGTTTGGGAACTCAGGTGAATCTCAGCACAACTTTCCATCCACAGACCGATGGTCAAGCCGAACGGACTATTCAGACGCTTGAAGATATGTTACAGGCTTGTGTCTTAGACTTCAAAGGTAATTGGGATGAACACTTGCCACTGATAGAATTTTCTTATAACAACAGCTATCATGCCAGCATTCAGATGGCACCGTTTGAGGCATTGTACGATAGAAGGTGTAGGTCGCCAATCGGGTGGTTTGAGGTAGGGGAAGCGGAATTGCTAGGGCTAGATATGGTGTACGAAGCTATGGAAAAAGTTAAGGTTATTCAGGAAAGGATGAAAACTGCACAGAGTCGCCAGAAATCCTATGCAGACGTTCGCCGAAGGGACTTGGAGTTTCAAGTCAATGATTGGGTGTTCTTGAGGGTGTCTCCTATGAAGGGAGTCGTGCGATTCGGAAAGAAAGGGAAATTGAGTCCTACGTATGTTGGGCCATATCGGATCGTTCAAAGGATTGGTCAAGTTGTTTATAGGCTAGAATTGCCTCCTGAGATGTCATCGGTGCACCCGGTATTCCATGTGTCCATGTTGACGAAAGTGATTGAAGATACATCCAGCATCATGCCAGTCGAAGCTATAGAGGTTAATGAAGATTTGTCATATGAAGAAGTTCCAGTTGCCATTCTTGATAGGCAAGTCCGTAAGTTGAGAAATAAGGAAGTCGCCTCTGTTAAAGTATTGTGGCGAAGTCAACAAGTTGAGGAGGCCACATGGGAAGAAGAAAAGGAGATGAAGGAAAAGTACCCCCATTTGTTTGATCAAGCCTAGAAGAAATTAGGTGACCCTTCTACTCCTAGTAACTGCCATCTTGTCCAAGTTGTTTCCCTCTTAGTATTAGTAAAGTTTCCTTCATTTTGTAATGAGTTGAATGTGTTGTCACCTTGGGTCACTCAAACCTTTCTCGATAAATGAAAGCCTTATAAAGATTTACGTGTTAAATAAATAACTAATAGTAAGTGTAGATTGGTAATGATTTGTTTATGTGTGCATGGTGTTTAAATGGTTGAATAAGGTAAGAACTCATTGAAGTGACCAGTTTATGTGCAATTGTAACAATGTGATAGGATATGTGCATTTGTTGAGGTAAGAAAGTGTATACAAGTTGTGGAAAGTGTTGTATTTGTGTATTGTTGTTTGGTAATGTGTTTCGGTGGCCCTCTGACAGGTGGACATGTCCATAATACAAAGGAAACTCTAGCGAAATTTTTCTAAAATATAAGAGTTAGTCAAAATTTTTATAGTTTTCATATCATGTCTTTCAAAACCAACTCATTTTCAAAACCCTCATTCGAGGACGAATGATCTTAAGGGGGGAGGATGTAAGGCCCCGTAAAATTTTCGTGCATGAAACCTAGTAGCTATGGTGTCATGGTCCGAATAATGCGTTAGGAATGCGTAGTGATTTAAGTTTCAAAAATGTAAAGAGTCAATTTGGTAGGGCCTGAAACCTAGAGTGGATTTAAGTTTCAAAAATGTAAAGAGTCAATTTTTCCAGAAAAGTGTCGATTCTGCGGTCAGGAATGCGACTGCACCGCATTCTTGTCGCAGAGCTTAACAGAAGGTTTACAAAATTTGGTGTTGAGAATGTGGTCGATATGCGATCGCAGAATGGATCTGTAGACCCCAGATCTACCGCATAAATTCTCGAAGGTTTTTGAGTGTAAAATCTGCGGTGCACTTTGCGACCGCAGATCAAGAATGCGGACCGTATTTTGGTCGCATTCTGTAACAGAACTAGTGTAAATTTTGGAGCAATTCCGCGGTCACTATGCGGACCGCATGTTGATTCTGCGATCGCAGATGCGACCGCAGAATTGACCCGGCCCAGATTTTTGTAAAATTTTGACCTGAGCTCTTTTTTAATATAACACCTTTCACCTTCATTTTCTCATATCATCTTACCAAAATTAGAGAGAGAAGAGAGGGGTTTTAGAGAGATAAGTCTTCCATCTTCAAAGATTATTCCAACCACTTAGTTCAAAGGATCCTTGGGCAAGGATTCAACTTCCCCAAATCATTTCAAGGTACAAACCCTAGCTATTTTCTCTAATTTTCAGTTTTAAAATGGGTAAAGAGGGGTTTGCATATAATAGCTTTTGAAAATGGAATTTTACACTCATGCATGATTATTGAACTTGATTGTTAGTAAAAAGAAGTGAGTAGAAGTAAGAGTCTTCAAGACTAAGGTCGGCAAGAGTAGGACATCTTGGGTAAGCATAAAGTAGGAGGTTAAAGGAAGAAACTTGATACCATGTATGTATGGCTAATTTTGATTCTTGTAAAATCGCCCATATGTGTGAAATTTGTTTGGTTCGTGTTAATTTGACAAATTGTTTGAAATTCTTGATGTTGTTGTTGGATATTCAAATTTTCTATTGAACTATGAGTGATGTGGTATGGGATATGAACCGGAAGACAAATGAGAGTTGAATTTGGTAATGAATTGTGAATAATTGCTATAATGGCATATATGGTACCTTGTGGAAAAGAAATGAAACACTTGAGGTGTGGTAAGTTATTGAACATAACAGTATGAACATCCTCGATTTTGGAAACATTGTAACTTGGTTGTGATATTGGCTTGAGAAGTAATTGAGAACATGAACCAATGTGTAAATTGCTTATTTGAACTTGTTGTAATTGTGTGTAGTGTCTTATCTGCTGTTTGTGATTGTTGTGTTTGAAAACTATACGGTGGGATCGGGTTGCGCGCTGCAACATGAAGAAATAAGGTGTGGGTTGGGGTGATAAGGGTGGCCGAGGTAATAAGGGTAGACGAGGTAATAAGGATGGAAAGTGATCGAAATCGCAAATGAAATTGATACAAAATCATTAATATGAAATTGTGAAAGGAGACAGTAGGAGAGTTTGCAACCTGTGGGGCCCTGATTGCCCCTATGTTCGACTACTTGCAATTTATGTGGTTGATTGGTTGTTGTTCTATTTGTTGACCTTAAACGTGCTTGTGTTGAGGCTTATCTGAAATGAGTAAAAGGTGGGAAACATGGTTAGTTAGCTTAATTGATTTCTTAATGTAATCTATTGGCTGTCTTGTCATCGTGATTCTTGTTGAACGACTTGAGTTTACTTGGGTCAAAGTATGTCCATACATACCAGTACAAGTTAAGTGTACTGACGTCCCTTTTTCCGGGGACGCTACATTCATGTTATGATTATAGGTGAATCAGTAGCAGGCACTTCAGCTCATCGGCAGTAGTATCCTTCACCTTCCACTACCCGTTTTGGTGAGCCCCTTTCTTCCTCGGGGCCCAGTATGGTTCATGCCACTTTTGTTTAGATTTCATTTTTGTAATGACCCAGCCCGTCGTTACGGAAATTACCACCCCGTTACCTTGCATTTACATATATTATGCTTTTAAATCAGTATTAGAATATATCGGGTGAGTTAGGAGTGATTCGGGTTGAAAATGAAGCAAATAGTATGTTTGAAGAAAAGTTTGAATATGGGAAGTCAACCTAGAGTTGACTATTGAACTAAAGTGCTTGGAACATGATTCCGATGATTCGACTAGTTTCGGGGGATCATTTATGACTTAGGAGAACAATCAGAATTGAATTCGGAGGTCCGGTGTAGTTTTAGGCTTGAATTGGTGAAGGTTGAATTTTGGCGAAAACCGGATGGTAGGTGATATTTTGATCCGGGGGTCGGAATGGAATTCCGACAATTTTTGTAGCTTCGTTATGTGATTTTGGATATGTCTGCAAATTTTCAGGTCATTCGGACATCGTTTGATCGGGTTTTGGATTGAATGTTAGTTTTGAAAGTTTTGAAGAAACTTATGCTTGAATTCGTGTGTAAATGGTGATTTTGATGTTTAGTATGGTGTTTTTATGATTTGAACAAGTCCGTATCATGTTTTGGAGTACGTTGGTGGTTTTCGTTGGGTTCCCGGGGCCCTCGGGATGATTTCGGACCATCAACCGGGCATTTGGACTTGGCAAAAATCTGCAGAAAAATTGCAGGTTCTGTCCAGGCATTCAAGCCTTCGTGTTCGCATGGCATGTGCCGTGTTTGCGAAGGCCAGGCGGATCATGCATCGCGTTCGCGATCAGGTGCGTCGCGTTCGCATAGGCCATGAGCCTTGTGCTTCGCGTTCGCGTTCCTGGTGTCGCGTTCGCGTAGGTCAGTTGGAGTGAATCATCGCGTTCGCGTGACTGGGAGTCGCGGACGCGTAGAAGGAATTTGGGCGGCTGGGAGTTTGAACATCGCAACTGCGTGGTTGGCGTCGCGTTCGCGAAGAGTAACTGGAAAATGAGCATCGCGAACGCGTGGGAGCTCACGCGAACACGTAGAGCAAATTGCTCTGGCAGTGAATAAAATCACAGAACAGATGGGTCGCGGGTTTATACCCCAAAAATACAATTTTGAGCCCTAGAGAGAAGAAAACTCGAGGAAATCACCGGGAAATCATCGGGTATTCATCGGAGGTAAGATTATTGACTCAAAAATATCTTTTTATGGTAGAATTAACATCAATCTTCATGAATTTGGGTAGAAATCTTGAAGAATTGTGGCCTAGGTATTAAAAACGAGATTTTGAGTTTTGGAAGGCCATTTGAACTCCGATTGTGATAAATTTTATATGCACGGACTCGTGGCGAGATGAGGATCGCGTTGGTGCTAATTTCGGAATTTTCCAAGCAGTGGGACGGGTTTTACCAACGTAGTGTATTTATGCGAATTTCATGTAAATTGAAATGGGTTATGATTCTTTGACCCGTATTTGATATAATTATTTTGATTTTACTAGATTCGATGCACAAGGAAGCTAAATTCAAAGGAAAAGGCATCGCGGACAAGTCTACGACCAGCTAGAGGTGAGTAGTTTGTGTATATGGTAGCGTGAGGGTTCGAAACCCCGGCTTAGCATATTGTGACGCTAGTAGGGCGTGGCTCGCACACCGTGGCAGGTGCGGGATTGATTGTGACCGGGGATTGAGACTTGGTCCATCCCGGAAATGAATAATATGTTATTAGTGTTGGAAATACACTGTATTTGATATATTTGTGGGTGATAAGCCTTGTTTGGGGCCTTGTGCCGATCTGTAGCGTCCTTAGAGGACAATATTTATGTGATAGCTATATTTGCTTAAATCACTGTTCTCAGTCCTGGAAACTTAAATCGCATTATTGATGTGCTAAGTCACCGGCTTATGAAAATTTAATAAAGTTAAAGTATTTTTCATAAATTATGAACTGGAAACCGGAATTAAGAAAAATGAACTGTTTTGTGACTTATTTGCTTATTGTGGACTGAGCATGGGATTGGGCTGCACGCCACACTGGTTGATATGAGGATCGGGCTGCACGCCGCAGCAGTATTGCGCTTGGCCTGTAGGAGCCCTCCGGAGTCTGTACACACCCCCAGTGAGCACCGTCGACGTTAAATTGGATCGGGCTACACGCCGTAGCGGTTATGTGCATTGCATTGCATCTTATTTGTTGAATTACTCTGTGGTAGCTGAATTGTACTGTTGATGCTAGTTCGTAGGAGATTCGGACTGTAGTGTAGCTTCATATTGTGGTATTTTGTGGATTTCTTACTGTCAGCTACTTATATATATTTATTACTCACTGAGTACTTAGTACTCACCCCTACTCTCTGCACCTTTTGTGTGCAGACTCAGGTACTCAGGAGCAGTAGGCAGGCATTTCCAGCGTTTGTAGTGTCATATCGAGTTGCTGAGATAGCTGCCTACGTTCGTAGAACCTAGCTTCTCCTCTCCTTTCCAGTTGTTATTTGTATTTTGTATTCAAACTTGAGTATTTCTATACAGTACTCTCTATTCCTGTTGGGTTTTGTTAGAGGCACTAGACTTGTGACTTCGGATCTTTGGGAGTGTCGGTATTTTGATTATTATTATTATTATTGGAGTTCTTAAACTCATATATTCTTCTTGGGTTGTCCATTTGGGACTGGTATTCGATATAAATCAGAAATTGTTGGTCTGGCTGGCCTAGCTTAATTGTTGGGCGCCATCACGACCGGATTTGGGTCGTGACAAAGTTGGTAGCAGATCCTAGGTTATTAGGACTCGCGAGTCATGAGCTGGTTTAGTAGGCTTTCGCGGATCGGTTCGTAGACGTCCGTATCTATCCTCGGAGGGCTACAGAAACTTTAGGAAAAACCTCATTTTCTTGGATTCATATTGTGCGATTTGTGTTACCATGAAATTAAATTTTTCCATATTCTATTCTCTCGCAGATGGCGAGAACACGTACTAGCGGACGTGGTGGACGACCACCATTGGAAACCAGAGGCCGTGGTTGTGGTAGAGGTACGGTAGCAGTACCAGCACCTGCTGACCCACCAGCTGACCAGACTCAGGGTCAGATTCCTGCACCAGTGGCCCAGGCTCAGGACAAGATTCTAGCGGCAGATGCTCCGGCAACTCAGGTTCAGGCACCGGCAGTGCCCATTGTGATACCGGGTCTTCAGGAGACCTTGGATCAGATCTTATCAGTGTGCACAGGCTTGGCTCAGGTAGTTGCAGATACTGTTGCAGTATCTTCTTCACAGGCAGGGGGAGCAAATCAAACCCCCGTGGCTCACACACCCGAGCCAGTTCAGCCAGTTGCGCCCGTTGCACCAGCTTCTACTTACATGGTTCCATCTATGCCCGACTATGAGCAGCGTCGTTTGGAGAGATTTGAGAGGCTACAGCCTCCGACATTCAGCGGTGCTGAGGGCGAGGACGCCCAGGGTTTTCTTGACAGATGTCAGCGCATGCTTCGCACCGCGGGTATTCTAGAGTCCAGCGGTGTTTCATTCACCACTTTTCCGTTCACATGTGCAACATTTCAGTGGTTGGAGGATTTTGAGAGGCGTAGGCCCGCTGGGGCAGTGCCCCTCACTTGGCAGCAGTTCTCCACGGTATTTTTGGAGAAGTACGTGCCTCAGTCTCAGAGAGAGGAGCTGCGACGCCAGTTTGAGTGGTTGAAACAGGGAGACATGACGGTTAATCAGTATGAGATGAGATTCACACAGCTAGCCCGTCATGCCATGTGGATGGTTCCTACAGACAGAGAGTGGATTCAGAGATTTATCGATGGCCTTATTTATCCCATCCGCATTTTGATAACCAGGGAGAGAGTTTCGGCAGTTACCTTTGAGGAGGTGGTTGATGCTGCCCGTCATATTAAGACAGATCGCCGCAGAGAGCGAGAGGAGAGAGAGGCTAAGAGGCCTCGTGGTTTTGGCAGCTACAGTGGTGCTCCGTCTAGGGGCCAACCCCAGTATAGCAGGGGTCGTTCTTTCAGGTCTCATCAGTCTGGACGTGCAGAGTCCAGTGGGGTTTCATCAGATCGTGGTCGTCAGGGCCTTTAGGGTTATCAGGGTTAGCAGAGCCGTTAGCAAAGTCAGCCTGCACTGAGTGCTCTTCCAGCTCAGAGCTCTGATCCTGCTTCCTCAGCACAGGGTTCATCTGTAGCGAGGGGTCCTCAGCAGCCCCTTCTTCCGTTTTTAGGCCGTTGTTTTGAGTGCGGTGACTTGGGCCATATCAGGAGAGAGTGTCCTCAGTGGCTTCGTAAGCGGTCTCAGCAGAGGGATCAGCCCTCGTCTTCTACTCCTGTTTCTTCAGCGCCAGCACAGTCGGCTAGGACTGGTGGCCAGGTATCCAAAGGTCGCCCTAGGGGTGAGGATCGTACTGGTGGAGGTCAGGATCGTTTCTATGCTCTTCCGGATAGGAAGGATGCTAGTACTTCAGATGCGGTCATTTCAGGTATTATCTCAGTCTGCCACAGGGATGCTTCTGCCTTATTTGATCCCGGATCCACCTATTCTTATGTCTCTACTTATTTTGCACATCATTTGGGTATGACTCGTGGTATTCTTGCTTTGCCCGTACATGTGTCTACCCCAGTGGGGGATACTGTTGTTGTGGATCAGGTATATCGATCCTGTATTGTTACTATTGGGGGTCTGGAGACCCGAGTTGATCTATTACTACTGGTCATGGTAGATTTCGATGTAATTCTAGGCATGGATTGGCTATCTCCTTACCATGCGATTCTGGACTGTCATGCCAAGACAGTCACACTAGCTATTCCAGGTAATCCGAAGATCGAGTGGCGTGGCTTGACTGATTATGTGTCCGACCGGGTGATTTCTTATATAAAGGCCCAACAAATGGTTGGCAAGGGTTGTTTATCTTATTTGGCCTTCATTAGAGATGTTGAGGCTGAGACACCCAGTCTTGATTCGGTCCCCATTGTGAGGGAGTTTCCGGATGTATTTCCAGCGGACCTGCCGGGCATGCCACCCGACAGAGATATTGATTTTGGTATTGACTTGGTGCCGGGCACTCAGCCCATTTCTATTCCTCCCTATCGCATGGCACCAGCAGAGCTAAAAGAATTGAAAGAACAGCTTCAGGAACTCTTAGATAAGGGTTTCATTCGTCCGAGTGTGTCACATTGGGGTGCACCGGTGTTATTCGTGAAGAAGAAAGATGGTACAATGAGAATGTGCATTAATTACAGGCAGCTGAACAAGGTAACAATGAAGAATAAGTACCCATTGCCTCGTATTAAGGACCTATTTGATCAGCTCCAAGGAGCTAGTGTATTTTCTTAGATCGATCTTCGATCGAGCTATCATCAGTTGAAGATCAGGGACTCAGATATTATGAAGACAGTGTTCAGAACGCGATATGGGCACTACGAGTTCCTGGTGATGTCTTTCGGGCTAACTAATGCCCCAGTTGCATTCATGCACTTGATGAATAACGTATTTCGGCCGTACCTTGATTCTTTTGTGATTGTGTTTATTCATGATATTCTGGTGTATTCACGCAGCCAGGAGGAGCATGCACATCATTTGAGGGTGGTATTGCAAAGGTTGAGAGAAGAGAAGCTCTATGCAAAATTCACTAAGTGTGAGTTCTAGCTTGATACTGTGGGTTTTCTAGGTCATGTAGTGTCCAATGATGGTATTCGGGTTGATCTACAGAAGGTCGAGGCAGTGCAGAATTGGCCCAGACCTTCCTCAGCTATAGAGATTCGGAGTTTCTCGGCTTGGCAGGCTATTATCGCTAGTTTGTTCAGGATTTCTCATCTATTGCTTCACCGTTGACTAAGTTGACACAAAAGAATGCTCCATTTGTGTGGTCTGATGAATGTGAGGAGAGCTTCCAGAAGCTCAAGGAGGTTTTGACCACCGCTCCAGTACTTGTGTTACCATCACCCTCAGGGTCATATACGGTGTATTGTGATGCTTCTAGAGTTGGACTCGGATGTGTGTTGATGCAGTAGAGTGATTGCATATGCTTCTCGTCAGCTAAAGCCCCACGAGAAGAACTACCATGTTCATGATTTGGAGTTAGATGCTATTGTTCATGCCTTGAAGATTTGGAGGCATTACTTATATGGTGTATCTTGTGATGTATATACGGACCACCGCAGCCTTCAGCATTTGTTTAAGCAGAAAGATCTAAATTTGAGGCAGCGGAGATGGCTTGAATTGCTTAAAGACTATGATATTACTATCTTGTACCATCCCGGGAAAGCCAATGTAGTCGCTGATGCATTGAGCCGGAAGGCTATTTGTATGGGTAGTTTGGCGTATATTCCAATTGGGGAGAGACCCCTAGCAGTTGATGTTCAGGCGTTAGCTAATCAGATGGTGAGGCTGGATATTTCTGAGCCTAGTCGGGTGATGGCTTGTGTGATGGCTCGTTCTTCTTTATATGATCGTATTCGAGAGCGCCAGTATGATGATCCACACTTACTTGTCCTTTAGGACAGAGTTCAGCATGATGATGCCAGAGATGTCACTATTGACAGTGATGGTATATTGCGGATGCAGGGCCGGATATGCGTGCCCAATGTTGATGGCCTTCGTGAGTTGATATTGAAGGAAGCCCACAGCTCGCGGTATTCTATTCATCCAGGAGCCGTGAAGATGTATCAGGATTTGAAGCAGCATTACTGGTGGAGAAAGATGAAGAAAGATATTGTGAGCCATGTGGCTCGGTGTCTAAACTGTCAGCAGGTCAAGTACGAGCATCAGAGACCTGGTGGTGTATTTCAGCGTATTGATATTCCTGAGTGGAAGTGGGAAAGGATTACTATGGACTTTGTTAGTGGACTCCCTCGGACAGCGAGGAAGTTTGATTCGGTTTGGGTGGTGGTGGATAGGTTGACCAAGTCAGCTCACTTCATCCCAGTGTGTACTACTTATTCCTCAGAGCGGTTGGCAGAGATATTCATCCGTGAGATAGTGAGATTGCATGGAGTTCCCATTTCTATTATATTAGACAGAGGTACCCAGTTCACTTCTCAGTTCTGGAGGACATTTCGGCGAGAGTTGGGTTCACAGGTAGAGTTGAGCACAGCATTTCATCCACAGACGGATGGGCAGTCTGAGCGTACTATTCAGATATTGGAGGACATGTTGCGTGCTTGTGTCATTGAATTCGGTGGTTCGTGGGCTGAATATTTGCCTCTTGCGGAGTTTGCTTATAATAATAGCTATCAGTCCAGCATTCAGATGGCACCGTATGAAGCTTTATATGAGAGGCGGTGTAGGTCTCCAGTCGGTTGGTTTGAGCCCGGTGAGGCTAGGTTGTTGGGGACAGAGTTAGTTCAGGATGGCTTAGACAAAGTGAAGGTGATTCAGGAGAGACTTCGCACAGCTCAGTCGCGTCAGAAGAGTTATGCGGACCGGAAGGTCCGAGATGTGTCCTATTCAGTGGGTGAGAAGGTGTTGCTGAAGGTTTCGCCTATGAAGGGCTGTTATGAGGTTTGGAAAGAAAGGGAAGTTGAGCCCAAGGTTCATTGGACCTTTCGAGGTGCTTAGGAAAGTTGGGGAGGTGGCCTATATGCTTGCTTTGCCACCCAGTTTGTCGGGAGTTCACCCGGTGTTCTATGTATCTATGCTCCGGAAGTATGTCGGAGACCCGTCTTATGGGTTAGACTTCAGCACGATACAACTAGATGAGGATTTGACTTATGATGTGGAGCCAATAGCCATTTTGGGTCGTCAGGTTCGTAAGCTGAGATCCAAGGACATAGCTTTAGTGAAATTGCAGTGGAGAGGTCGTCCCGTGGAGGAGGCAACTTGGGAGACCGAGCAGGAGATGCGAATCAGATATCCACACTTGTTTGATGCTCCATGTATGTTTCTTAACCCGCTCGCGGACGAGCATTTGTTTAAGTTGGGGAGAATGTAATGACCCGACCCGTCGTTACAGAAATTACAACCCTGTTACCTTGTATTTACATATCTTATGCTTTTAAATCAGTATTAGAATATATCGGGTGAGTTAGGAGTGATTCGGGTTGAAAATGAAGCAAATAGTATGTTTGAAGAAAATTTTGAATATGGAAAGTCAACCTAGAGTTGACTATTGAGTTAGATTGCTCGGAACCGGATTCCGATGATTCGACTAGTTTTGGGGGATCATTTATGACTTAGGAGAACAATCGGAATTGAATTCGGAGGTCCGATGTAGTTTTAGGCTTGAATTGGCGAAGGTTGAATTTTGGCGAAAACCGGATGGTAGGTGATATTTTGATCCGGGGGTCGGAATGGAATTCTGACAATTTTTCTAGCTTCGTTATGTGATTTTGGATATGTGTGCAAATTTTCAGGTCATTCGAACATCGTTTGATCGCGTTTTGGATTGAATGTTAGTTTTGAAAGTTTTGAAGAAACTTAGGCTTCAATTCGTGTGTAAATGGTGATTTTGATATTTAGTATGATGTTTTTACGATTTTAACAAGTCCGTATCATGTTTTGGAGTATGTTGGTGGTTTTCGTTGGGGTCCCGGGGGCCTCGGGATGATTTCGGACCATCAACTGGGCATTTGGACTTGGCAAAACTCTGCAGAAAAATTGCAGGTTCTGTCTAGGCATTTAAGCCTTCGCATTCGCGTGGCATGTGCCGCGTTCGCGAAGGCCAGACAGATCATGCATCGCGTTCGCAATCAGGTGCGTCGCGTTCGCGTAGGCCAGGAGCCTTCTGCTTCGCGATCGCGTTCCTGGTGTCGCGTTCGCGTAGGTCAGTTGGAGTGAATCATCGCGTTCGCGTGACTGGGAGTCGCGAACGCGTAGAAGGAATTTGGGCGGCTGGGAGTTTGAGCATCGCGAACGCGTGGTTGGCGTCGCGTTCGCGAAGAGTAACTGGAAAATGAGCATCGCGAACGCGTGGGAGCTCACGCGAACGCGTAGAGCAAATTGCTCTGGCAGTGAATAAAATCACAGAACAGAAGGGGTCGCGGGTTTATACCCCAAAAATACAATTTTGAGCCCTAGAGAGAAGAAAACTCGAGGAAATCACTGGGAAGTCATCGGGTATTCATCGGAGGTAAGATTCTTGACTCAAAAACATCTTTTTATGGTAGAATTAACATCAATCTTCTTGAATTTGGGTAGAAATCTTGAAGAATTGTGGCCTAGGTATTAAAAACAGGATTTTGAGTTTTGGAAGGCCATTTCAACTCCGATTGTGATAAAGTTTATATGCACGGACTCGTGGCGAGATGAGGATCACGTTGGTGCTAATTTCGAAATTTTCCGAGCAGTGGGCCCGGGGTCAGGTTTTACCAACTTAGTGTATTTATGCGAATATCATGTAAATTGAAATGGGTTATGATTCTTTGACCCGTATTTGATATAATTATTGTGATTTGATTGGATTCTACGCACGAAGGAGCTAAATTCAAAGGAAAAGGCATTGCAGACGAGCCTATGACCGGCTAGAGGTGAGTAGTTTGTGTATATGGTAGCTGAGGGTTCGAAACCCCGGCTTAGCACATTGTGACGCTGCTAGGGCGTGGCTCGCACACCGTGGCAGGTGCGGGATTGATTGTGACCGGGGATTGAGACTTGGTCCATCCCGAAAATGAATAATATGTTATTAGTGTTGGAAATACACTGTATTTGAATTATTTGTGGGCTGTAAGCCTTGTATGGGGCCTTGTGCCGATCTGTAGCGTCCTTAAAGGACAACATTTATGTGATACCTATAATTGCTTAAATCACTGATCTCAGTCCTGGAAATTGAAATCACCTTTTTGAAATGCTAAGTCACCGACTTTTGCAAATTTAATAAAGTTAAAGTATTTTTCCTAAATTATGAACTGGAAACTGGAATTAAGAAAAATGAACTGTTTTGTGACTTATTTGCTTATTGTGGATTGAACATGGATCGGGCTACACGCCGCAGTGGTTGATATGAGGATCGGGCTGCACGCCGCAGCAATATTGCGCTTGGTGCCGTAGGAGCCCCTCCGGAGTCTGTACACACCCCCCAGTGAGCGCCATCGACGTTAAATTGGATCGGGCTACACGCCGTAGCGGTTATGTGCATTGCATTGCATCTTATTTGTTGAATTACTCTTTGGTAGCTGAATTATACTGTTGATGCTAGTTCGTAGGAGATTCAGACTGTAGTGTAGCTTCATATTGTGGTATTTTGTGGATTTCTTACTATCAGCTACTTATATATATTTATTACTCACTGAGTACTTAGTACTCACCCATACTCCTTGCACCTTTTGTGTGCAGACTCAGGTACTCAGGAGCAGTAGGCAGGCATTTCCAGCGTTTGCAGTGTCATATCGAGTTGCTGAGGTAGCTGCCTACGTTCACAGAACCTAGCTTCTCCTCTCCTTTCCAGTTGTTATTTGTATTTTGTATTCGGACTTGAGTATTTCTATACAGTACTCTCTATTCCTGTTGGGTTTTGTTAGAGGCTCTAGACTTGTGACTCCGGATCTTTGGGAGTGTCGGTATTTTGTTCATTATTATTATTATTGGAGTTCTTAAACTCATATATTCTTCTTGGATTGTCCATTTGGGACTGGTATTCGACATAATCAGAAATTGTTGGTCTGGCTGGCCTAGCTTAATTGTTGGGCGCCATCACGACCGAATTTGGGTCGTGACAATTTTGGTTTTGTAAGGTATAGCCGGAGCCTTGTTACCGGCAGGTATTGTATTCCATTTTGTATCCTAGAGGTTCTGTAGACATGTAAACTGTGGGATTTCAGTCTTATGTACATATTATGTAATGTCGGGCGTTGTAAAAACTGTAAACTTGTGAATGAATTACTCATATGGTTATGTTTGTTTATTGTGAAATCAGTTATGATTAGTAAGATATTTGGTTAATGAGAAACAATCAACACAGGGGTAACGCGTGGGAATGAAAGGCACCCAGGTCCGCTTGACTGGGGCTACCCAGTTAGGCGCCGGTCATGTCCCTCGATTTGGGGCGTGACATATCAGCTATCAGAATAACATGTATAGCTAAATGCAATGCAATGCATGAATATGACCTCTACGGCGCGTAGCCCGATCCATTTGGGTACCCATGCTCACTGTGGGGGTTCAGATTTCGGAAGGGCTCCTATAGCCCAATCACAATATCATGATATGCTGCGACGCGTAGCCCGATCCACTACCAGTCAGCTATATTGCAATGCATCCTCACAGGCACAAAAATAATATTTGAAATCTCTTTTTATCATTTTCAGTAAAAATAGTGTTTCAGAAATTCCAGAGTTTGGAAAACCATTTTAGATAGTACTAGCTCAGGACTGGTATCAAAATAGCATGCCAATATAATAGAAACAGTAGCAACGATCCTCACGGGATCCCAATAACTGGCTCATAGCCCAAAGATATCAACAACCATCCAAGTAGTAGGTACACCGACTCAATAATAGCCAACCACACAGTATAGTATCATCAGGTCGGACTAAGCCATAGTCCTCAATCACATTCGACCCCGCACTCACATAAGAGTATGTGTCTCGCCTAAATACAGTGTCAGATAGTGATATACCGGGGTTTAGAACCCGCTGGTCATTACCCACACCCATTACTCACCTTGACTCGGCTCGAAAACTAGTCCGCAATGCCCTTGCCACGAGAATCGGCCTCCACAGGTGTAAAATCAGATCAAAATCAATAGAAATGCATCAAAATAGGCTAAGAGACATTACCCAATCGAAACAACTCGAATTACACCAAAAACCACAAAGTTTCCAAAACCCGACTTTCGGAACGCTTCTCGGAAAATAAAAAAACGTTACATTTCCAGAATCCTTATCTCAATACGAGTCCATACATATAAAGTTTAACAAAATTGGACTCCGTTTGCCCAATCAAATCAGCGATTTACCATAACCCAGGCTTAGAGAAAAAATCCCCCATTAATCCTTCCATTTTCAGTGATATAGATGAAGATTCTAGGATAAAAGTATGTATTTAGACCATAAATCTTACCTCCAATGATATCCCCTTCAAATCCCGCTACTTGGCTCTCAAAGAACTCAAAAATATAGGAAAAATACCAATGGTTCACGACTAAAATGTTCTGATATAAACCCATCTGTCAGTCCAATTAACTCTATGCGATTGCAGCCCTTGGAATGCGATCGCGATGAACAAATTCCCTGGCCTCCACAACAATCTATGCGATCGCGACCATCACTATACGATCGCATAGTACAAGAAATAGCTGTCCTCAAAACCTTCTATGCGATCGCGTCCTGGGCATCACGATCACAGAGAACAAATAGATTGCCTCCCAAAATCCTTCTACGCAATCGCAGGGCTCCCTATGCGATCGCAGAGAACAAAATAGCTCTGCAGTTATGACAGCAGATCTGACTGTTCCTGTAGTGAAAAATGGCCCGTTTGGACCCCCGGATTCACCCCGAGGACCCCGGGACCCTAACAAAAACCACCAACCTACTCCAAAATACGATACGAACTTGTTCCAATCATTAAAACACACCATTAAACTTGGAAATGATCAAATCAAGGCGGATTGAAGCCTAAGTTTCATCCAAAACTTCAGAAACCAACATCCAATCAAAAACCTGACCAAACGATGTCTGAATGACCTGAAAATTTGCAGACACATCCAAAATCCCCTAACAAAGCTACTGCAACTGTCAGAATTCCATTCCGACTACTGGATCAAAATCTCACCTATCAAATGGATTCCGCCAAAATTCCAACTTAACAAATTCAAGCCTATTTCTACATCGGACCTCCAAATTCAATTTCGATCACTCCCCTAAGTCGCAAGTCACCCCCCCGAAACTAAACAAATCATCAGAATTCGATTCCGAGCCCTCTAACCACATAGTCAACTCTAGGTCGACTTTTTATAAATAAGCTTCACTCAAATAGGCTATATGCCTCATTTTCAACCAGAATCACTCCCAATTCACCCGATAGACTCTAACACATATATAGAAACATGAAACACATAAATGAAGGGGTAACAGGGTGGTAACTCTTGTGATGATAGGCCGGGTCATAACAACTTTCCTTTTGCTTCAGCCTAGTGAGGTAGGATACGCCTCAATACAAATTGTCCGACTTCAAATTTCTGTGGACGCACTTTTATTCTCTGTTGGTACAATTGCCCATGACATACAGGCAATTCTATTTTCATCAATCAAGCTCAATTGTTCCAGACGGGCTTTGACCAACTCATCGTCATCAATTTTCCCCTCTGCAATAATTCGAAGGGAAGGTATTTCAACTTATGCAGGTATCACTACCTTCATTCCATAAACTAATGAATAAGGAGTCGCCCCTACCAAAGTGCGAACTATAGTGCGATATCCTAGTAAAGCAAAGGGTAATTTCTCATGCCACTACCTGGATCCTTCCACCATTTTTCAAAGTATTTTCTTGATGTTATTTTTGGCTGCCTCTACTGTTCCATATGCCTTAGGACGATATGGTATGGAATTACAGTATGCAATTTTAAATTTTTGACATGTCTCTACCATCAAATGACTGTTAAGATTGGCACCATTATCTGTGATAATCACCTTCGGAATTCCAAACCAGCAAATAGTATTTGCATTTACAAAATCAACCACTGCTTTTTTGGTCACTGATTTGAACGATTTCACTTGCATGGTAAAATAATCAATGGCAACCAGAATAAACATGTGCCGATTAGATGTTGCTGGCTCGATCGGCCCAATGACATCCATTCCCCAAGCAACAAAAGGCCATGGTGCTGACATTGTATGCAACTCAGATAGTAGAGAATGGATCAAATCTCCATGTACCTGGCATTTATGTGTCACGACCCCAATCCTGGTCATGATGGCTCCCAACTCAACTGCTAGGCAAGCCCGACCAATTACACTCTCATCTCGAGCATGAAGATCAAATCAATTACCTGAATATTATTATCAACAATAAAGCTCAACTGAGTAATCACCCAAAGATCTAAGGTCACGAGTCTAGAGCCTCTAAACATGATCGGATAACAATATCTAAACCAAATACTCAAGTCTGAATAAAGTATATACAAAGGAAAACTGGAATAAGAAGAGAAGTGTGACGACCCAAAGGGTCATCACTTGTTTTATTAATCATTTCGAGCTTCTGAGGTCCTGAAAACCTTATTTATAGTTGCCTCGATTTGCGTGCGTAGTCCAGGCGTGAAGTTGGAAATTTTCTTTTTTGTAAACATATGAAATATGTGGAAAATTTGATGATATTAATATCGATATAGTTGACTTTGGTCAACATTTTTGGTAAACGGACCCGGGACTCGTGATTTGACGGTCCTAGAAAATTCGTATAAAAATATGGAACTTGGGCGTGTGCCCGGAATTGAAATCCGAGGTCTAGAACCCCGGTAAAAGAATTTTTCTGTTAAATTGTTTTCTAAAAATGTTTAAGGAAGATGAAACAGAAATTTGATTAAAAAGTAATGATATCGGGCTCGTATTTTGGTTCCGATGCCCGGTACAGGTCATATCTGTTGGTTAAGCGCTTCCTGTAAAGTTTGGTTGAAAACGGACGTCGTTTGACGTGTTTCGGCCTTAAATTGGAAATTTTTAAAGTTATGAAATTTTGAAAGAATTCTTGAGTTTTTAGGCTCAATTCATTGATTTTGATGTTATTTTGGCGATTTGATCACGCGAGCAAGTTTGTATGATGTTTTTGAGTCAGTATAAATGATTGGTTTGAATCCCCGAGGGCTCGGGTGAGTTTCTGATAAGCGTCGGGATGACTTTGAACTTAGAAAAATTGCAGAAAATCTGCAGCAGGCATTTCTTCATCGCGTTCGCGTCCTACTGGTAGTGTTCGCGATGAACACTTTGTTCCTCCATCGCGATCGCGGAGACCTTCTCGCGTCCGTGTAGTGTAAATTGAAGCCAGCCATTTTTCTTCTACGCGTTCGTGTAGGCCAAAACAGAAGCCCCGGAATTGTTTTCCTTCGCGTTCGCGACTCGCCCCACGCGAACGCGATGCCTGTCGTTTTTCCTTCATCGCG
Organism: Nicotiana noctiflora; assembly: GCA_032618575.1. Taxonomy (NCBI): domain Eukaryota; kingdom Viridiplantae; phylum Streptophyta; class Magnoliopsida; order Solanales; family Solanaceae; genus Nicotiana; species Nicotiana noctiflora. The sequence continues at coordinate 152,631 of JASVEL010007335.1, forward strand.
AACGCGATCGGGGTGTCGCGAACGCGATGAACAAATTGATGCCCAGTGAATTTAAGTCTGAAAACAGAACAGAAACGGGATAAAAATCCCATTTCTCAAATACTCTCTTCTCCACAGCTCCTTGGGCGATTTTTGAACGATTCTTCATCAAACTTCTTGGGTAAGTGATTCTTGACTCATTTTCTTCATTTTCCATCAATATCATTTGAATTCCTAAGACTAAATAGGTGTAAATAGGTAGAAAAACTAGATAATTGAGTATAGTAAGGGTTTTCAAAGAATTTACGATCTAGACCTCGTTTTGGGGTCGAACTTAAGAACAAATTGTATAATTAAACTCGTTGATGATTGGGTGAATTTATTTTGGTTCGAAACTCGAGTTTCGATTATGTGGTCCCGGGGTCGATTTTTACTACTCCGGGCAGAATGTTGTAAAAATCATATTTAGCTATATGAACAAGTTTGTTAAGTAGAATTGATGATATTAAATCAATTTTGTATAGATACGGTTGGATTGGATCCAAATTTGAAAGGAAAAGGCATTGCCACGGATTGAATTGTTCGTAAACATTCGAGGTAAGTGTTTGTTCTATCCTAGCTTGAGAGAATAGGAATTGGGTTATGTATGAATTGTTGATTAAGAGTTATTGGTGTTATATCGGTAACGGAGATAAATTGCAGGTTCAATGTCATTTATTGTTATATACCGGTAAAATACATATAAATTGTTGAGTAAGAGTTATTGGTGATACACCGATAACGAGGATATATCGTTGAATTATTGTGATTTATTGGTTTTACACCGGAAATATAAATACTGTTAATAAGAGATTATTGGCTTAATGCCGGTAATATACATTATTAAAAGAATTTGGGATCGTGTGGCGCGCCGACCACTTATATGATAAGAAATGGGATCGTGGGGCACGCCAACCACAAAGTGATTTGAATCTTGGCATTGGCCATAGTTGTCGGTAGCCTATTGTTGCATTTGGGAGCGGGTGGTACGCCTACCACAAGATATAGCTTATTGTTATATTTGGGAGTGGGTGGTACGCCTACCACAAGATATAGCTTATTGTTACATTTGGGAGCGGGTGGTACGCCTACCACAAGATATGAAATGAAAAATGAATTGAGACATGAAAGTAAGATTTGTTCCGTTGACCAGATTACTCCGGATATTGTGAGTTGTTGATTGATATTTTAGAATCGATTCTTTCCTTATAAATGTTCGATAACGTTTTCTGGTTTTGTATATGTATATATATTTCAACTGTACAGGTTTATGTGGGTGACTGGCCTTAGTCTCGTCACTACTTCGCCGGGATAGGCCAGGCACTTACCAGCACATGGGGTCGGTTGTGCTGATACTACACTCTGCGCTCTTTTTGTGCAGATACAAGTTACGGACAGCAGCAGCAGTAGTAGCACGATTGCGGATATTCCGACTACTGAGACTACGAGGTTGACTTGCAAGCGTCCGCAGGACCCGTTGTCTCATCTATCTATGTATTTCATTCTGTTATCTCATGTATTTGAGATAAACAACTTATATTTCTTTCACACAATTGTGTGTATTATTCTTAGAAGTTCGTGAGTATTGTGACACCAGTCTTGGGTAGTGTATCATGTTTGGATCTTTGTATCATATTTGATAAAATTGACTAAGTCTTCCGCTAAGTTTAATTATTTCGCTGTAATAATATGATTTAATTTAAAGTCTTAAGAAAAGATTGGTAACTAATGAAAAATGTAAGTAACAGACGGCTTGCCTAGCTTCCACTAGTAAGCGCCATCATGACTACCGATGGTGGAAAATCCGGGTCGTGACAAGTTGGTATCAGAGCACTAGGTTGCACAGGTCTCACAACTCACGAACAACCTTAGTTGAGTCGGAGGGATCGGTACAGAGACATCTGTATTTATCCCCAGAGGCTATAGAGTTAGGAAAATATTTCCTTTATTCTTTCCAGTCGTGCGACTTGATCTTTCAAATGTTAATTGAATTTCTATTCTGTTCTTCCGCAGATGGCAAGAACACGTGCATCCTCATCTACTGACCAGCAGCCCGAGGTCCCAGCAGTGGCAGCTCTCGCTTGGGGCAAAGGCCGAGGTCGAGGTCATCCTAGAGGCCAAGGTAGTGGCAGAGCTCTGCCCCGAGTAGCAGCACAAGCGGCAGAACCTCAGGCTCATACCAAGGAGTAGTTTCCAGCCCCAGCAGTTCCAGTGGGCCCAGCTCAGGTCCTAGGAGGGATTATGTTTTCACCGGATCTTCAGGATGCTTTGGTCCGGATAGCAGGTTTTATGGACAATATCACCAAAGCAGGTTTATTACCAGTAGCACCAGCCACTTCTCAGGCTGGAGGAGGTAATCAGACTCCTACTACACGCACTCCGGAGCCAGTAATTCCCCAGACTCAGGTTCTGGTGATTCAGCCAGTTGAGGCAGCCCAGCATGTTGTTGTGACTCAGGCTAATGATGGTGCAGCTATGTCCGCTGACACGTTATGGAGATTGGACAGGTTTACCAAGTTGTTCACTACCATATTCAGTAGCACTCCTGCAGAGGATCCGCAGGATTTCCTATATAGCTGCCACGAGGTTCTCCGAACTATGGGCATTGTGGAGACTAATGGTGTGGATTTTGCTACTTTTCGATTATCTGGTTCTGCCAAGACTTGGTGGAGGGATTATTGTCTATCCGGGCTAGCAGGATCAGCATCTTTGACTTGGGAGCAATTTGCAGAGTTGTTCTTGGAAAAGTTCCTTCCAGCAACTCAGCGGGAGGCTCTGCGCAGGCAATTTGAGCGTCTTCACTAGGTGTCACGACCCCAAATCCGGTCGTGATGGCGCCCCGCACATTGCTAAGCCAGCCTGACCAATCACAATCGACCACGGAGCTAGAAGCTCTCTTTAGCCCATTTAAGCATTTCAAAATATGAAACAATAGTAATACTTATACTAACAACGGGGAACCAAGTCCCATAATACATCAACTCCCATAGACCAAGGGTCAAGAGTCATGAGCCTTTACTGAACATGAGTGTATAAAGGTTTACAGGATACCAAGTGCGGAAAGAAATGTCAATACAAAATCGAAAGACAGTAGGAAGGAATATCGGGTCCTGCGGACTCTGCAGCTACCTCGTATATCCCACAGATGTCGCCTCGCACAGCTACTAGATCACTGCTGAGAGGTACCTGGATCTGCACACAAGGTGCAGGGAGTAAAATGAGTACCGCCAGACTCAGTGGTAATAAACAAGGGTAAGACAGCGCAGATAAGAAATCCGCAATAAAGCACTATGTAAAACTATAATCAGCTACCCTGTCATAGAATCAATATTCACTGTACCTGTACCAACAAATACCAATAAATAGCATAACAGCTAGGAGATGTAGCTAAATGCAATGCAATGCATGATATGACCGCTACGGCGCGTAGCCCGACTCCAATTTTGGGTACCTGTGCTCACTGTGGGGGTTCAGACTCCGGAGGGGCTCCTACAGCCCAAGCACATCTCATAGAGATATTCCTGTGGCGTGCAGTCCGATCCAACATATATCTCGCTGCGGCGCGTAGCCCGATCCACTACTAGTCAGCTAATATGCAGATACAGCCTCGCAAGCTCAAAAGTAGTTTTTGAAAACTCTTTTATCATTTTTCAGTTGGAAAACAGTAATATCAAGTTCCAGAGATTGGAATTAGCATAATAACAGAAAATAGCTGCGGACTAGTAGTAAACTAGCATGTCTATATGATAAGACAATGATAACGATCCTCGCGGGATCCAATAACTGGCTCACAGCCCACAATATACTCAACCGTCCAAGAAGGAGGTTCAACGGCTCGAGAATAGCCAATAATATAGTATCAATAGGTTGGACTAATCTATAGTCTCCAGTTCATGATCGACCCCGCACTCTCAAGAGTGTGCGTGTCTCGCCGCTATACAGCATCACAAAGTGGTATACCGGGGTTTCGAACCCGCTGGTCATCACCCACATCTATTACTCACCTCAATACAGCGCGACGGCTATTCCGCAATGCCCTTGCCACGAGAATCAAGTTCCGCACACGTAGAATCTGATCAAATACAGTAGAAACACAACAAATTAGGCAAATGGGACGACACCCAATCAATATAACCCAATTTACATCAAAATTCCCAAAGTTGTCAAAACCCGACTTTCGGTACGCTTGTCGAAAAATTACAAAAGTCACATATTCGGAACCCTCATCTCGATACGAGTCTAAGCATATCAATTTTACCAAATTCGGACTCCATTTGGCCATTCAAAACCTTGATTTTCTAAAGTTCAAGCCTAGGGCTAAATCCTCCATAAATTACCCCAAATTCCTCCATTTTCATGATATAATTGCATAATATTACCAATACTAATCATAGTTTAAGTCCATAGTTGATTACCCGATGATTTCCCTTGAGTTTCTCTTCAAAATCGCCCAAATCGCCTCTAAAGCCGAGACCCAAATGTGTGAAATGTTCTGAAATTTTTCTAACTTCTTATACACTTAACTCACAGCAATTTTCGCTTCTGCGGATACAATTCCGCCCCTGTGGAACCACTTCCGCGACCAATTGGTCGCTTCTGCAAACCCAGGCATAAATGGCCATTTTCGCTTCTGCGAGCCACGGACCACTTCTGCGTGTCTGCTCCTGCGGGTTTTCCCGCTTCTGCGATTAAAAGTCCGCTTCGGTGGACTCGCTTATGCGGCAGCACTTCCGCTTATGCGGATCCTTCACTTGATGACCCCAACTTCGCTTCTGCGACTCCCCAGACGCTTATGCAGAACCGCTTCTGCGGTCCATTTTCGCAGAAGCGGAAATACCAGATACCATATCTTCACTAGCCTCCAAATTTCCAATTTCATCCCGTTAGCCATCCGAAATCACCCGAGGCCCCCGGGACCTCAACATTTTCTCCCGTTTAACCATCCGAAATCACCCCGAGGCCCCCGGGACCTCATCCAAACACACCAACACATCTTAATACCTTATTCGAACTTGCTCCAATCCTCAAAACACGTCTAATAACACCAAAACCCATAATTCACATCAAATTCAAGCCTAAATTCCTTAAAACATTCCGAATTACACATTCAATCAAAAACCCGACCAAACGACGTCCGGATGACCTGAAATTTTGCAGGCACATCCAAAATCACCTAACGGAGCTACTGCAACTGTCGGAATTCCATTCTGACCCCCGGATCAAAATCTCACCTACCGTTCGGATTTCGCCAAAATTCAACCTTAACCAATTCAAGCCTATTTCTACACCGGGCCTCCAAATTAAATTCCGATTGCTCCCCTAAGTCACAAATCACCTTCCGGAACTAACCTAATCATCAGAATCCGATTCCGAGCCCTCTAACCAAATAGTCAACTCCGAGTTGACTTTCCTTATTCAAGTCTCCTTCAAAAAGGCTATATGCCTCATTTTCAATCCAAATTCACTTCTAACTCACCCGATAGACTCTAACACTGATAAAAAAGCATGAAACATGAAATTACAACATAACGGGGTGGTAATTCCCATGACGACGGGCCGGGTCGTCACATTCTCCCCCTCTTAAGCAAACGCTCGTCCTCGAGCGGGTCAAGAAACATACCCGAAGTCTCAAACAAGTGAGGATATCTGCTCCGCATCTCCCGCTCGATCTCCCAAGTGGCCTCCTCCACGGGTCGACCTCTCCACTGAACCTTAACTGATGCAATCTCCTTAGACCTCAATTTTCTCACCTGCCGTCCCAAAATGGCAATAGGCTCCACATCATAGGATAGATCACCATCAAGCCTGAATGGTGCTGAAATTTAATACATGAGATGGATCTCCAATGTACTTCCGGAGCATAGACACATGGAATACTGGATGAACGCTGGATAAGCTGGGCGGCAAGGCCAACTCATATGCCACCTTTCCAACTCTCCTAAGTATCTCAAAAGGACCAATGTACCCTGGGACTCAACTTTCCTTTCTTCCCAAACCTCATGACACCCTTCATAGGTGAGATCTTCAACAATACTCTGTCACCAACCATGAAAGACAACTCTCGAACTCTACGGTCCGCATAACTCTTCTGACGAGACTGTGCTGTACGAAGCCTCTCCTGGATCAACTTTTCTCTATCCAGAGCATCCTGGACTAACTCGGTCCCTATCAATCTAACCTCACCAGGCTCAAACCATCCCACGGGGGATCTACACCGCCCTGCCATACAATGCCTCATACGGGGCCATCTGAATACTCGACTGATAACTGTTGTTGTAGGCAAACTCAACAAGTGGTAGGAACTCATCCCACGAACCACCAAAATCAATCACACAAGCTCGCAACATATCCTCCAAGATCTGAATAGTACGCTCAGACTGTCCGTCTGTCTGGGGGTGAAATGCCGTACTCAACTCAACCCGCGTACCCATCTCTCGCTGAAATGCTCTCCAAAACTGAGAAGTGAACTGAGTACCCCTGTCGGATATGATAGACACTGGCACTCCATGCAACCGAACAATCTCTCGAATAAAGATCGATGCCAACCGCTCCGATGAGTAGGTAGTACTAACTGGAACGAAGTGAGCTGACTTGGTCAGTCTATCCACAATCACCCATACAGAATCAAACTTCCTCGCCGTCCGAGGGAGTCCAGTAACAAAGTCCATGGTGACCCTCTCCCATTTCCACTCGGGAATAGCAATGCGCTGAAATACACCACCGGGCCTCTGGTGCTCGTACTTAACCTGCTGACAGTTGAGGCACCGTGCTACATGTCTAACAATGTCCATTTTCATCTTTCTCCACCAATAGTGCTGTTTCAAATCTTGATACATCTTAGCGGCTCCTGGATGGATAGAATACCGCGAGCTATGGGCCTCCTCCAGAATCAACTCACGAAGGCCATCAACATTGGGCACGCATATCCGGCCCCGCATCCTCAATACGCCGTCACTATCAATGGTGACATCTCTAGCATCATCATGCTGAACTCTGTCCCTCAGGACAGCCAAATGTGGATCATCATACCGGCGCTCACGAATACGATCATATAGAGATGACCGAGATACAACACAAGCCAATACCCTGCTGGGCTCCGAAATATCTAACCTCACTAGCCGATTGGCTAGCACCTGAACATCATAAGCAAATGGCCTCTCCTCAGCTAGAATATATGCCAAGCTCCCCATACTAACCGCCTTCCGGCTCAAAGCATCGGCCACCACATTGGCCTTCCCCGGATGATATAATATAGTAATGTCATAATCCTTCAGCAACTCTAGCCATCTCCGTTGTCTCAAATTAAGGTCTTTCTGTTTGAACAAGCGCTGGAGACTACGATGGTCGGTATACACCTCACAAGACACGCCGTACAAATAGTGCCTCCAAATCTTCAATGCATGAACAATGGCGGCTAGCTCCAAGTCATGAACAGGATAGTTCTTCTCATGTGGCTTCAACTGCCGAGAAGCATAAGCAATTACCTTACCTTCCTGCATCAACACACAACCTATCCCCACTCTCGAGGCATCACAATAAACGGTATACGAACCTGAAGCTGATGGCAATACTAACACTGGAGCTGTGGTCAAAGCTGTCTTGAGCTTCTGAAAGCTCTCCTCGCACTCATCCGACCACACGAATGGTGCACCCTTCTGGGTCAATTTAGTCAATGAAGAAGCAATGGATGAAAATCCCTGAACAAACCGGCGATAATATCCCGCCAAGCCAAGAAAACTCCTGATCTCTGTAGCTGAGGTCGGTCTAGGCCAACTCTGCACCGCCTCTATCTTTTTCTGATCAACCTGAATACCATCACGAGACACCACATGTCCCATAAATGCTACGGACTCGAGCCAAAACTCGCACTTGGAGAATTTAGCATATAGCTTCTCCTCTCTCAATCTCTGCAACACAATACTCAAATGCTGAGCATGCTCCTCCCGACTACGGGAGTAGACTAGAATGTCATCAATGAACACAATCACAAATGAATCCAAATAAGGCCTGAACACACTGTTCATCAGATGCATAAATGTTGCTGGGGCGTTGGTCAGCCCAAACGACATCACAAGAAACTCATAATGACCATATCGGGTCCTGAATGCAGTCTTCATAATATCCGAGTCCCCGATCTTCAGCTGATGATAGCCTGAACGAAGATCGATCTTAGAAAACACCCTCGCACCCTGTAACTGAAAAAACAAATCATCTATGCGCGGTAGAGGGTACTTGTTCTTTACTGTCACTTTGTTCAATAGCCTATAATCAATACACATCCGCATGGTACCATCTTTCTTTTTAACAAATAATACCGGTGCACCCCACGGGGACACACTAGGGCGAATGAAACCCTTATCCAGAAGCTCTTGAAGCTGCTCTTTCAGTTCTTTCAACTCAGCTGGTGCCATCCGATAAGGAGGAACGGATATGGGCCGAGTGCCCGGCACCAAGTCAATGCCAAAATCAATATCCCTGTCCGGCGGCATGCCCGGCAGGTCTGAGGGGAATACATCCGGGAAGTCCCTCACAACAGGTACAGAATCAATGCTAGGAGACTCAGCTCCCACATCTCTCACAAAAGCTAAGTACGATAAACACCCTCTTTCGACCATCTTCTGAGCTTTTAGGAACGAAATAACACGGCTAGGGACGAAATCGGTCGAACCCCGCCACTCAATCCGAGAAATACCAGGAATGGCCAACGTAACTGTCTTAGCATGACAGTCCAATATAGCATGGTACGGAGACAACCAGTCCATACCCAATATAACATCAAAGTCCACCATACCCAACAATAACAAATCCGCCTGGGTCTCCAGACCCCCAATAGATATAACACAGGATCTATAGACATGATCCACAACAATCGTATCACCCACGGGGGTGGATACATGAACAAGTAAATCAAGACTACCACGAGTCGCACCCAAGTGATGTGCAAAGTAAGAGGACACGTATGAATATGTGGACCCCGGATCAAATAGAACAGAGGCATCTCTGTGACAGACAGAAATGATACCTGTAATCACTGCATAGGAGGCAACTCCATCACGCCTATCAGGGAGTGCATAGAACCGTGCTTGGCCTCCACCGGATCTCTCCTCGCCTCTGGGCCGACCACGAGAAGACTGAACTTCACCTCTACTAGCCTGAGATGGTGCTGAAGATGAGGGTTGATCCCTGTCCCTACGGAGTCGATGGCACTGCCTCCTCATATGGGCAAACTCACCACACTCATAACATGCACCTGGTGCTGGAGAAGTAGGTGTTGCACTCTGGGCTGGGAAGGCACTAAGTGATGACTGACCCTGCTGAAATCCCCGTCGACCACGACCATAAGAATCTCTGCTCTGTTCAGGGCGGCCTGAATGAGAAGGTCTAGATGAGCGACCTCTGCTCTGCTGGGAATGCCCTCTAGATGGAGCACCACTGAAACTACCAGAACTACGAGGCCTCTTGGCCTCCCGCTCCTCTCTCTCCCGGCGACGATCCGCCTCAATGGAGCGTGCCATATCAGCAACCTGCTCAAACGATGATGACAGAACTCGCTCGCTGGTCATAAGAATACGGATAGAGTAGTTGATGCCATCAATGAACCTCCTGATCCTCTCCCTATCAGTGGGGATCATCCATGTGGCATGCCTAGCCAACTGAGTGAATCTAAGCTTATACTGGGTCATAGACATGTCGCCCTGAATCAACCACTCGAACTGGCGACGTAGCTCCTCGCGACGAGACTGAGGTACATATTTCTCTAGAAAGAGAGTAGAGAACTGCTGCCATGTGAGAGGTGCTGCTCTTGCAGGCCTACGCCTCTCAAACTCCTCCCACCAATCAAATGCGGGACCGGTGAACTGAAATGTAGTAAATGAAACTCCGCTGGACTCAAGAATACCAGCCGTACGCAGCATCTTCTGACACTTATCCAAGAAACCCCGGGCATCCTCGCCCTCAACGCCACTAAAATGGGGTGGCTGAAGTCTACCAAATCTCTCAAGACGACGCTGCTCATCATCGGGCATAACTTGAACCATATGCTCTGGAGCTGGAGCCTGGTGCAGCTGGAGGAATAACCGGTGCAACCACCCGAGCGGGGACCGCCTCCGGCGTCCGAAGTCCCCGAACAACCGGGTCGGGTGTGCGAGCTGCAGGGGTCCGCCGACCACCCCCTGACTGAGATGTCGCTACAGTAGCGGTAGCTGAAACTACCTGAGCCAAACCGGAACACACTGATAATATTTGAGCAAGAGTCTCCTGAAGACCAGGAATAGCAATAGATATAGTCTGGCCCTGAACTGGGACCGCTGGAGCATCAACCACTGGGGGCTGCTCCTGAACTGGTACAACGGGCGGGTCAGCTGGCACTGCCTCAGCTGCCCTACCTCTAACTCTAGCACGACCGCGCCCACGGCCTCTAACAGGTGGCAATGGAGGTCGTCCACCTCGTCCCGATGCTCGCGTTCTCGCCATCTGCGAGAGAATAGAATATAGAAGTTCAGTTCTCAGAACAACAAGATCGCACGACAGAGTTCAAGAAAAGTGAAGTTTTCCTAAAGGTTCGCAGCCTCCCGAGGATAAATACAGGCGTCCCCGTACCGATCCACGAGACTCTACTAACCGGCTCAAGACTCATGAGGCCTAGTAAACCTAGGCTCTGATACCAACTTGTCACGACCCCAAATCCGGTCGTGATGGCGCCCAACACATTGCTAAGCCAGCCTGACCAATCACAATCGACCACGGAGCTAGAAGCTCTCTTTAGCCCATTTAAGCATTTCAAAATATGAAACAATAGTAATACTTATACTAACAACGGGGAACCAAGTCCCATAATACATCAACTCCCATAGACCAAGGGTCAAGAATCATGAGCCTCTACCTGAACATGAGTGTATAAAGGTTTACAAGATACCAAGTGCGGAAAGAAATGTCAATACAAAATCAAAAGACAATAGGAAGGAATATCGGGTCCTGCGGACTCTGCAGCTACCTCGTATATCCCACAGATGTCGCCTCGCACAGCTACTGGATCACTGCTGAGAGGTACCTGGATCTGCACACAAGGTGCAGGGAGTAAAATGAGTACTGCCAGACTCAGTGGTAATAAACAAGGGTAAGACAGCAGATAAGAAATCCGCAATAAAGCACTATGTAAAGCTATAATCAGCTACCCCTGTCATAGAATCAATATTCACTGTACCTGTACCAACAAATACCAATAAATAGCATAACAACTAGCAGATGTAGCTAAATGCAATGCAATGCATGATATGACCGCTACGGCGCGTAGCCCGACTCCAATTTTTGGGTACCCGTGCTCACTGTGGGGGTTCAGACTCCGGAGGGGCTCTTACAGCCCAAGCACATCTCATAGAGATATTCCTGCGGCGTGCAGTCCGATCCAACATATATCTCGCTGCGGCACGCAGCCCGATCCACTACTAGTCGGCTAATATGCAGATACAGCCTCGCAGGCTCAAAAATAGTTTTTGAAAACTCTTTTATCATTTTTCAGTTGGAAAACAGTAATATCAAGTTCCAGAGATTGGAATTAGCATAATAACAGAAATAGCTGCGGACTAGTAGTAAACTAGCATGTCTATATGATAAGACAATGATAACGATCCTCGCGGGATCCAACAACTGGCTCACAGCCACAATATACTCAACCGTCCAAGAAGGAGGTTCAACGGCTCGAGAATAGCCAATAATATAGTATCAACAGGTTGGACTAATCTATAGTCTCCAGTTCATGATCGACCCCGCACTCTCAAGAGTGTGCGTGTCTCGCCGCTATACAGCGTCACAAAGTGGTATACCGGGGTTTCGAACCCGCCGGTCATCACCCACATCTATTACTCACCTCAATACAGCACGACGACTATTCCGCAATGCCCTTGCCACGAGAATCAAGTTCCGCATGCGTAGAATCTGATCAAATACAGTAGAAACACAACAAATTAGGCAAATGGGACGACATCCAATCAATATAACCCAATTTACATCAAAATTCCCAAAGTTGTCAAAACCCGACTTTCGGTACGCTTGTCGAAAAATTACAAAAGTCACATATTCGGAACCCTCATCTCGATACGAGTCTAAGCATATCAATTTTACCAAATTCGGACTCCATTTGGCCATTCAAAACCTTGATTTTCTAAAGTTCAAGCCTAGGGCTAAATCCTCCATAAATTACCCCAAATTCCTCCATTTTCATGATATAATTGCATAATATTACCAATACTAATCATAGTTTAAGTCCATAGTTGATTACCCGATGATTTCCCTTGAATTTCTCTTCAAAATCGCCCAAATCGCCTCTAAAGCCGAGACCCAAATGTGTGAAATGTTCTAAAATTTTTCTAACTTCAGATACACTTAACTTACAGCGATTTTTTGCTTCTGCGGAAGAATTTCCGCTCCTACGAGTCCGTATCCGCGACCAAAGGGTCGCTTCAGCGGTTCCAGGCCTAGCCGGCCATTTCCGCTTCTGCGAGAAAAGGACCGCTTAAGCGGGACCGCTTCTGCGAAGAAACTTCCGCTTCTGCGGAAACATCCGCCTCTGCGCACCATAGTCCGCTTCTGCGGACTCGCCCAGGCGGTCAAATGTCCGCTTCTGCGGACCATGCCCATTTTCTTCCCCTTCGCTTCTGCGATCACTGGCTCGCACCAGCGATGCCGCTTCAGCTGAATTACTTCCGCTTCTGCGTAACCAGCCGCTCCTGTGCATCTCTTGTCCGCTCCTGCGGACTCGCTCCTGCGCCCCCATTTCCGCAGGAGCGAAAACCACAGAACCAGAACACAAGTCTGCAATTTTTCCACATTTTCTCCCGTTTAACCATCCGAAATCACCCCGAGGCCCCCGGGACCTCATCCAAACACACCAACACATCTTAATACCTTATTCGAACTTGCTCCAATCCTCAAAACACGTCTAATAACACCAAAACCCATAATTCACATCAAATTCAAGCCTAAATTCCTTAAAACATTCCGAATTACACATTCAATCAAAAACCCGACCAAACGACGTCCGGATGACCTGAAATTTTGCAGGCACATCCAAAATCACCTAACGGAGCTACTGCAACTGTCGAAATTCCATTCCGACCCCCGGATCAAAATCTCACCTACCGTTCGGATTTCGCCAAAATTCAACCTTAGCCAATTCAGGCCTATTTCTACACCGGGCCTCCAAATTAAATTCCGATTGCTCCCCTAAGTCACAAATCACCTTTCGGAACTAACCGAATCATCAGAATCCGATTTCGAGCCCTCTAACCAAATAGTCAACTCTGAGTTGACTTTCCTTATTCAAGTCTCCTTCAAAAAGGCTATATGCCTCATTTTCAATCCAAATTCACTCCTAACTCACCCGATAGACTCTAACACTGGTATAAAAGCATGAAACATGAAATTACAACATAACGGGGGTGGTAATTCCCATGACGACGGGCTGGGTCGTCACACTAGGGTTCTATGTCTGTCACACAGTACGAGACTAGGTTCGTGGACCTGGCTCGTCATGCTATTGTCATACTTCCCACAGATCGAGAAAGGGTGACAAGATTTATTGATGGCTTGAATCAGCCAATTCGACTACAAATGGCTTTGAGGGCAGGAACTGAAATCACTTTTCAGAAGGCGGCTAATGCAGACCGCCGGATCGAGATGGCTCTGTCGTAGGGAGCAGGACATGGATCAGATAAGAGACCCCGTAATTCGGGTAGTTTCAGTGGTACCTCGTCGGGAGGTAGAGATTCTCATGATAGAGGCCATCCTCCTAGGCCTTATCAGTCAGCTCTTCAGGTATCTTATGATGCTTCTAGTGGTCGTAATTCTCAGCCACACTATTTTGATCAGCAGCCTATCAGTGCACCACCACTTCGCTATTTCCAGCAGCCGAGGGCTTATTTTACATGCGGTGATCTTAGGCACATTGCAAAGTATTGCCCTCGAGCTTCTGACAGATCTCAGCAGCAGGGTTCTCGTGCTATGGTTCAGGCCCAAGTTCCCCCATAGCCTGTCCTGCCAGCTAGAGGCGGGGGTAGATGACATAGAGGTAGAGGCATAGATCATATAGGTGGAGCTCAGACCGATAGAGGTAGAGACCATCCAGCAAATGATCATCCTAAAGATACTACTCAGGGTGGTGGGGCACAGCCCCGATGTTATGCACTTCCTGCCAGACCAGAGGCTGAGTCTTCAGATGCCGTCATTACAGGTATTATTTTGGTTTGTGATAGAGAGGCATCAGCATTATTTGACCCTGGGTCCACATATTCGTACGTGTCCTCCTATTATGCACCGTACTTGATTCAGCCTAGTGGTCCACTGGGTGTTCCTGTTCATGTGTCCACACCACTAGGCGATTCTATTGTGGTTGATCGAGTTCATCGGTCATGTATTATAGTAATTGAGGGTCTTGAGACCCGTGCTGATTTATTACTCCTAAATATGGTGGACTTTGATATTATATTAGGCATGAACTGGCTATCTCTATATCATGCTATTTTAGACTGCCATGCCAAGACTGTGACTTTAGCTTTGCCGAATTTTCCTCGTAAAGAGTGGAAAGGAATTTCAGGTCATACTAGTCGCAATGTTATTCCTTATGTTAAGGCTCGGCATATGGTTGGAAAGGGATGTTTGGCTTATTTTGCCTATGTCCGTGATTCCAATGCTGAGGTTCCTTCTATTGACTCTGTGCATGTGGTTCGCGAATTTCCTGAAGTATTTCCTTCAGACTTGCCAGGTATGCCGCCCGACAGGGACATTGATTTTTTCATTGACTTGGCTCCAGGCACTCAGCCCATTTCTATTCCCCTATATCGTATGGCTCCGCCGGAGTTAAAAGAATTGAAGGAGCAGTTGCAGGATTTACTTGAAAAGGGTTTCATTAGACCCAGTGTTTCGCCGTGGGGTGCACCAGTATTATTTGTAAAGAAGAATGATGGTTCGATGAGAATGTGCATTGACTATCGGCAGTTGAACAAGGTGACTATCACAAATAAATATCCACTTTCGCAAATTGATGATTTATTTGACCAGCTTCAGGGTGCCAAGGTATTTTCGAAGATAGATTTGAGATCTGGCTATCACCAGCTGAAGATTAGGGCATCTGATGTCCCTAAGACAGCATTCCGCACTCGGTACGGACATTATAGATTTCTCGTTGTGTCTTTTAGGTTGACAAATGCTCCAGCGGATTTTATGGAATTGATGAATCAGGTGTTCTGGCCATATTTAGAATTTTTTGTAATAGTCTTCATTGATGACATATTAATATATTCCCGCAGTCAGGAGGAACATGCGCAACATCTCAGACTGGCCTTGCAGACTCTGAAAGATAGCCAACTATATGCAAAATTTTCAAAGTGTGAATTTTAGCTAAGTTCCGTTGCATTCCTAGGTCATATTGTGACGGCAGCAGGTATTCAAGTTTACCCGAAGAAGATTGAGACAGTCAAGAACTGGCCTAGACCGACATCAGCCATAAAGATTCGGAGTTTCTTGGGATTAGCGGGTTATTATCGGCGATTCGTGGAGGGGTTTTTATCTATTGCAACCCCACTGACCAGATTGACATAGAAAGGTGTTCAATTTGAATGGTCAGATGAATGCGAGGCGAGCTTTCAAAAGTTCAAAACATCCGTGACCACAGCACCGGTATTGGTTTTACCCACAGGTATGGGACTTTATACAGTTTATTAAGATGCTTCCCGTATTGGGCTTGGTGCAGTGTTAATACAGGATGGCAAGGTTATTGCCTATGCTTCGAGGCAGTTGAAGATTCATGAAAAGAATTATCCAGTGCGTGATCTAGAAGTGGCAGCGATTATTCACGCATTGAAGATCTGGAGGAATTATTTGTATGGTGTAGCATGTGAAGTATACACCGATCATAAGAGTCTTCAGTATTTGTTTAAACAATAAGAGTTGAATTTGAGGCAGAGAAGGTGGCTAGAATTGCTGAAAGATTATGATGTTACCATTTCATATCATCCGGGAAAAGCAAACGTGGTGGCCAACGCTTTGAGTAGGAAGTCAGCCAGTATGGGCAGTCTTGCTTATATTCCAGTCAATCAGAGACCACTTGCTTTGGATGTTCAGTCCTTGGCCAACCGATTTGTGAGGTTGGATATTTCTGAGCCTAGTCGAGTACTAGCTTGCACGATCGCTCGCTCTTCATTATTGGAGCGTATCCGCGATCAACAATATAATGATTCTTATTTATGTGACCTTAGATACACGGTTCAGTGAGGAGGTGCTAAACAAGTCACCTTAGATGCTGATGGGATCCTAAGGATGCAAGGGCGCATTTGTGTGCCAAATGTTGATGGGCTTAGAGAATCGATTCTAGAAGAAGCTCACAGTTCGCGGTATTCTATTCATCCAGGCGCAGCGAAAATGTATCAAGATTTGCGACAACACTATTGGTGGCGCAGAATGAAAAATGATATTGTGGCATATGTGGCACGGTGTCTTAATTGTCGGCAGGTTAAGTATGAACATTAGAGACCTGGTGGTTTATTTCAAAGAATTGAACTTCCTGAATGGAAGTGGGAGCGAATCATGATGGACTTCGTTTCTGGACTTCCGATTACTCGGAAGAAGTTTGATGATGTTTGGGTGATTGTTGATAGGCTGATCAAGTCAGCTCATTTTATTCTTATTGCCACTACCTATTCATCCGAGAGGTTAGCTGGGATTTATATCAGGGGGATCGTTCGCCTTCATGGTGTGCCTATCTCTGTTATTTCAGATTGAGGTGCACAGTTTACCTCACATTTTTGGAAGGCGGTTCAACGAGAGTTGGGCACGCAAGTTCAGCTAAGTACAGCCTTTCATCCCCAGATGGATGGTCAGTCCGAGAAGACTATTCAGATACTGGAAGATAAGCTTCGGGCGTGTGTTATTGATTTTGGAGGTTCGTGGGATCAATTCCTGCCTTTGGCAGAGTTTTCTTATAATAATAGTTATCAATCGAGCATCTATATGGCTCCTTGTGAAGCCTTGTATGGTAGGCAGTGTCGTTCTCCGGTTGGATAGTTTGAACAGGGAGAAGCTCGGTTATTGGGTACGGATTTAGTTCAGGAGGCCTTAGATAAGGTTAAGATTATTCAAGATAGGCTTCGCACAGCTCAGTCTAGGCAATAGAGCTATGCAGATCGCAAGGTTCGAGATATAGCTTTCATGGTTAGGGAGCGAGTATTGCTCCAAGTGTCGCCTATGAAGAGCGTGATGAGGTTTGGAAAGAAGGGAAAACTTAGCTCTAGGTTTATTGGCTCATTCGGGATTCTTGATCGTGTGGGAGAGGTGGCATATAAACTTGCCTTGCCACCTAGCTTATCAGCTGTACATCCAGTGCTTCATGTGTCCATGCTCCGAAAATATCACGGCGATCCATCGCACGTGTTAGATTTCAGCACTGTCCAATTGGACAAAGATCTGTCCTATAAGGAGGAGCCGATATCTATTCTAGATCGATAGGTTCGACAGTTGAGGTCGAAGAGTTTTCCTTCTGTGCGAGTTCAGTGGAGGGGTCAGCCTCCTGAGGCATCGACCTGGGAGTCCGAGTCTGACATGTGGAGCCGATATCCTAATCTATTCCATGACTCAGGTACTTCTTTCTTTTGTCCGTTTGAGGATGAACGATTGTTTTAGAGGTGTGATGACCCAAAGGGTCATCACTTGTTTTATTAATCATTTTGATCTACTGAGGTCCTGAAAACCTCAATTATAGTTGATTTGCGTGCGCAGTCCAGGCGCGAAGCTGGAAATTTTTTATGTTGAAACATATGAAATATGTGGAAAATTTGAAGAATTTTGATATTAATATTGATATAGTTGACTTTGGTCAACATTTCTGGTAAACGGACCCGGACCCGTGATTTGACGGTCCTAGAAAATCCGTAAAAAAATATGGAACTTGGGCGTGTGCCCGAAATTGAAATCCGAGGTCTAGAACCCCGATAAAAGAATTTTTCTGTTAAATTGTTTTCTAAAAATGTTTAAGGAAAATGAAACTGAAATTTGATTAAAAAGTAATGATATCGAGTTCGTATTTTGGTTCTGAATCCCGGTACAGGTCATATATGTTGGTTAAGTGCTTCCTATAAAGTTTGGTTGAAAACGGACGTCGTTTGACGTGTTTCGGCCTTAAATTGGAAATTTTGAAAGTTATGAAATTTTGAAAGAATTCTTGAGTTTTTAGGATCAATTCATTGATTTTGATGTTATTTTGGCAATTTGATAGCGCGAGCATGTTCGTATGATGTTTTTGAGTCAGTATACATGATTGGTTTGAATCCCCGAGGGCTCGGGTGAGTTTCGGATAGGCGTCGGGATGACTTTGAACTTAGAAACATTGCAGAAAATATGCAGCAGGCGTTTCTTCATCGTGTTCGCATCCTACTGGTCGCGTTCGCGATGAACACTTTGTTCCTCCATCGTGATCGTGGAGACCTCGTGTTCGCGTAGTGTAAATTAAAGCCAACCATTTTTCTTCAACGCGTTCGCGTGGCTGAGCACGCGTTCGCGTAGGCCAAAACAGAAGCCCCGAAATTTCTTTCCTTCTCGTTCGTGACTCGCCCCACGGGAACGTGATGCCTGTCATTTTTCCTTCTTCGCGAACGCGACCGGGGTGTCGCAAACGCGATGAACAAATCGATGCCCAGTGAATTTAAGTCTGAAAATAGAACAGAAACGGGATAAAAACCACATTTCTCAAATACTCTCTTCTCCACAACTCCTTGGGCGATTTTTGAGCGATTCTTCATCAAACTTCTTGGGTAAGTTATTCTTGACTTGCTTTCTTTATTTTCCATCAATATCATTTGAATTCCTAAGACTAAATAGGTGTAAATGGGTAGAAAAACTAGAGAATTGAGTATAGTAAGGGTTTTCAAAGAATTTGCGATCTAGACGTCATTTGGGGTCGAACTTAATAACAAATTGTATAATTGAACTCGTTGATGATTGGGTGAATTTATTTTGGTTCGAAACTCAAGTTTCGATTATGTGGAGGTCAATTTTTACTATTCCGGGCAGAATGTTGTAAAAATCATATTTAGCTATATGAACTAGTTTGTTAAGTAGAATTGATGATATTAAATCAATTGTGTATAGATACGGTTGGATTGGAGCCAAATTTGAAAGGAAAAGGCATTGCCACAGATTGAATTGTTTGTAAACATTTGAGGTAAGTGTTTGTTCTATCCTAGCTTGAGAGAATAGGAATTGGGTTATGTATGAATTGTTGATTAAGAGTTATTGGTGTTATACCGGTAACGGAGATAAATTGCAGGTTCAATGTCATTTATTGGTTGTATACCGGTAAAATACATATAAATTGTTGAGTAAGAGTTATTGGTGATACACCGGTAACGGGGATATATCGTTTAATTATTGTCATTTATTGGTTTTACACCGGTAATATAAATACTGTTAATCAGATATTATTGGCTTAATGCCGGTAATATACATTATTAAAAAAATTTGGGATCGCGCACCAACCACTTATATGATAAGAAATGGGATCGTGTGGCACGCCGACCACAAAGTGATTTGAATCTTGGCATTGGTCATAATTGTCGGTAGCCTATTGTTACATTTTGGAGCGGGTGGTACGCCTACCACAAGATATAGCTTATTGTTACTTTTGGGAGCGGGTGGTATGCCTACCACAAGATAAAACTTATTGTTACATTTGGGAGCGGGTGGTCCGCCTACCACAAGATATGAAATGAAAAATGAATTGAGACATGAAAGTAAGATTTGTTCCTGTTGACCAGATTACTCCGGATATTATGAGTTATTGATTGTTATTTTAGAACCGATTCTTTCCTTATAAACGTTCGATAATGTTTTCTGCTTTTGTATATGTATATATATTTCAACTGTACAGGTTTATGTGGGTGACTGGCCTTAGTCTCATCACTACTTCGCCGGAATAGACCAGACACTTACTTGCACATGTTGTCGGTTGTGCTGATACTACACTCTGCGCTCTTTTTGCGCAGATACAGGTTACTGACAGCAGCAGCAGCAGTAGCACGATTGCGGATATTCCGACTACTAAGACTACGAGGTAGCCTTGCAGGCATCTGCAGGACTTGTTGTCCCTTCTATCTATGTATTTCATTCTGTTATCTAATGTATTCGAGATAAACAGCTTATATTTCTTTCAGACAATTGTGTGTATTATTCTTAGAAGTTCGTGAGTATTGTGACACCAGTCTTGGGTAGTGTATCATGTTAGGATCTCTATATCATATTTGATAAAATTGACTAAGTCTTCCGCTAAGTTTAATTATTCCGCTGTAATTATATGATCTAATTTAAAGTCTTAAGAAGAGATTGGTAACTAATGAAAAATGTAAGTAATAGTCGGCTTGCCTAGCTTCCACTAGTAGGTGCCATCATGACTCCCGATGGTGGAAAATCCAGGTCGTGACAAGAAGCCAGGTCCTGCAAACACCAGCAGCTACCTTAGCAACTGTGATAAATACTGATGAAAGCTGGAGTGCTCGTCTATCCCTCCTATGTACCTGAATCTACACACAAAGGTGCAGGGAGTAGGGGTGAG
This sequence comes from Nicotiana noctiflora, assembly GCA_032618575.1. NCBI lineage: Eukaryota > Viridiplantae > Streptophyta > Magnoliopsida > Solanales > Solanaceae > Nicotiana > Nicotiana noctiflora. The sequence continues at coordinate 173,242 of JASVEL010007335.1, forward strand.
TACTAAGTACTCAGTGAGTAATAAATATATATAAGTAGCTGAAGTAAAAAATCCACAGAATACCACATAATGAAGCTAAACTACAGTCCGATTCCTCTTAAGAACTAGCAACAACAACAGTACATTACCACTATCAAAGATAATTCACAGACAAAGATGGAATGCAAAGCACATAACCGCTACGGCATGTAGGCCGATCCAATTAACGTCGACAGCGCTCACTGGGGATGTGTACAAACTCCGGAGGGGCTCCTACAGCCCAAGCACAATACCGCTGCGGCGTGCAGCCTGATCCTCATATCAACAGCTGCGGCGTGCAGCCGGATCCATCCTCAGTCCACAACAAACATATAAGTCACACAACAGCTCAAATTATTTATTTCCAGGTTCCAGTTCATAAATTATGAAAATACTTTAACTTTTATTTAATTTTTCCAAAACAGGTGACTTAGCATTTCAATACGGTGATTTCAAACCAGGACTGAGATTAGTGATTAAGCAAGTATAGTTATCACATATATACCTATCCCCTAAGGATACTACAGGTTGGCACAAGGCCCCAAACACGGCTTACCGCCCACAATTATGTCAAACACAGTATTTTTCAACCACTACAATCATATTATACTCACTCGGGATGGACTAAAGTCTCAATCCCTAGTCACAATCAATCCCGCACCTGCCACGGGGTGCGAGCCACACCCTACTAGTGTCACAATGTGCTAAGTTGGGGTTTCGAACCCTCAGGCTACCATATACACAAATTACTCACCTCTAGCCGGTCGTAGACTCGTTCGAAATGCCTTTTCCTTCAGAATTTGCTGCCTCGCGCGTAGATTCTAGTCAAACCACAATAATTATGTCATTTACGGGTCAAAGAAACATAACCCAATTCAATTTACACGAAAAACACATAAATACACTAAGTTGGCAAAACCCGACCCCGGGCCCGCTGCTCGAAAAATTCAGAATTTAGTACCAACGCGATCCTCGTCTCTTCACGAGTCCGTACATACAAAGAACTTCCCATTCTGATATAGTTTGGTGCTTCAAACCATCATTTTTTTCATTTTGGGAGATTCCACCAATTTTCTTTCCAAATTCCATCCCAAATCACAAATTAAATGATGGATTCAATGATATATTCATGTAATCTAGCCAAATCTGAGTTAGAACTACCTACCCCAATGAATTTCTTGAAAAACCTTCAAAACATCGACAAAATCCGAGCTCTCTAGCTCCAAAAATCAAATAAAACCTAAAACCTCGTATTTATAAAGCAACCCTCGGATTCCAGCAGTGCTGACCGCACAAAAATGACCGCGGTCCGCACCCAGGGAGTGCTGACCGCACAAAAATGGTTGCGGCCGTGCATCAATTTGTCTGCAGTGACAGGCTTCACTATTTTGGCCATAACTTTCGCTACAGATGTCCAAATGCCTATGATAATATGTTTTTGGAAACAAGATTCAAAGTTCTACAACTTTTGTTTTTGAATCACCTCACAATTCCGTGTAGATAAAAAGATATGAGATTCCGAAGTAGGATCGCTGATCTGAAGATTCTCCACCTATGCGGACCGCATAGAAATGACCCCGGTCCGCGCCCAGCCAGCGCGGCCGCGCCAAAAGGATCGCGGTCCGCGTTCCAATGACTGCCCCTTCCATTTTCTATGTTCCGGGATGTCTGTACTCACCCGAAATACACCCGAGGCCCCCGGGACCTCAACTAAAAGCACCAACAAGTTAGAAAACACATCACGGACTTAGTCGAGGCCTCAAATCACATCACATATCATCAAAATCACCAATTATGCATGGATTCAAGCCTAAGAACTTATTAAATTTCCAAAACTAACATTCAATCCTAAACCCGACCAAACAACGTCTGAATGACCTGAAAATTTGCAGACCTATCCAAATCACATAACGAAGCTACAGAAATTGTCAGAATTCCATTCCGACTCCCTGATCAAAATCTCACCTACCGTTCAGATATCGCCAAAATTCAACCTTAGCCAATTCAAGCCTAAAACTACACCGGACCTATGAAATTCGATTTCTGTTTGCTCTCCTAAGTCATAAATGATCCCCTGAAACTAGTCATATCATTAGAATTCAATTCCGGGCTGTCTAACTCATCGGTCAACATTCGGTTGACTTTTCCAAATTATTCTTCTCATAAAGAGGTTTATGACCTCATTTCTATCTAAATTTTCTTCTGATTTGCTTCTAACTTTTCGAACACATATAAATAAGCATATTGAAGTGTTAAATAAAGAAAACGGGGCGGTAACACTCGTAATGACGGGCCGGGTCGTTACATTCTCCCCAACTTAAACAAACGCTCGTCCTCGAGCGTACCCAGAGTTGTACTAGAAGCAACCCAATAGATGTATGACCTTACCAAGCATGTATACGGGGTGGTACCATGTCACCCTCTCTATCATAAGTCCGATAACACAATATAACTGAACCTCCACAGTCCATCTGCACCCTAGACCACCTTGTACCTTCCGAAATCATATTTCAATTATGAATCCCACGTCTATACTCAGAATACACCCGAATCAACTGTAATAGCCCATACTCACCACTCCGGGTGAGATCTTATGGTGTTCCAAACAACCCAATCACTCGAGACGATGTCCTCTAATCACAAAACGTTTCCCGCGATAACCAAATACTAACTGAAAAACCTTTTTCCATTAGCTAAAGTCTTATTCCAACACCTTCATATATTGCCCACGGCAACCGAACACGCGGTATATCGAATCCATCTCTGAGGTCATCTCATGGATTCATCCATCTTTTAACTGATACCACCATAGATTTCGTAGCCAAACCTCGATATTACCTTTCTAACCAGCTTTAACCACATATCCCCGCACTCATTACTGACTCCAACAATCATTTCGATTATACACACTGCACGGGTGATATGACACCTCAACACCGGCCTAAGCCACGACGAGCACAACACAGGATCCAATAAGAAACGTTTGAACATACTCAAATCATGACCAACTAACTCAAACAAAAGAGTTGTAATTCAATTCCTCTGTACCATCACAACACATAATTGAGATCTCGTCTCACATCATAGAATTAGAGTACCTGAATTCTCCTCGAAAGATCATAACTTCACGTGGCCTTGCCACGGCTCATGATTCCATCCAAACACTGTTACTCCTGAAGCACCTCAAGTCACCAAGCTCAAAACAGTCATCCATGCACAGATTTAGGCCCGAACTCAAGCAATCAATCTCACTCACGGTGGAACAAATCAATATACACCACCAAATCTTGTAAGGACATAACCAATGCACCATTCGCCGAGCGACATACAATACTGACTTTTCCTCAAAGACTAGGAAATATAGTACAAAAGGTAACATATGGAAAAACTATTCTCCAAATCACACGATTGTGGCGTGCAACCTGCTCCAAATAACATACCTGTGGCGGTATGCCACCCGATCCAGATACAATGCCTGTGGCGGCGTGCCACCCGATCCAAATAACCAGTGGCGGCGTGCCACCCGATCCACATATAAATATCGCAAAAACAAATGCACACTGAGTCAAATTGCTCATCACAATAAACATATATAGCCTCAAGCTTGGCCACAAAAAATGCATCCGGAAAAGTTCCTCAATACCGGAACTGAATCAATAGTAGAAACCTCTGCACTGATATCCACCATGAAGGCCTCACTGACAAAGCAATACCTACCAGCCGTCCGCTTGTTCTGGGTGCAACTACCCTGCTAGAGCATACTCTGATGCATTCTGCTACGCAATTTGTGCCACTTCCAACATAGTCCATATCACATTAGTCTAGACGACCTGACTTATGACAACCAGTCTAACATAAAATATCATACCCCAAATTCATTATATCAAACTACGAGAGAGCCACTAGGGCTTCCAATTTCCAATAATTGCTAAACGATGCCGATACACTCGTTATACCACCACTGCATAGGCAGATTACGAGAACTTCTAGTCTTCATTACCAATATAACACATGAATCACTATGCCTGATCCCACACTCCACTGTACGAATACACAACACACATCAAGCATCTATTCATACCACGAGAGTCATTCAGAAATTTCCCTATGCCATCATCAACTCAATCATCACAGTCGATCCAACAAGAGAATACCACCATACCACTAGATATTATCAGTTTACAGTACCTTGCCCCTTTTGACCATATACCCTACCAAATCACTAGAATAGCAGTATCATTTTTCCTTAATCACTAGAAAAATCGATTCTTAGATCACCTGCAGCTGCCCACGCTGCTCAATATTTTTTAATGACTTCCCATATATTATGAATTGATCTCAAAGCCTTGAACATGCCATTATCAACTTCCCATGACACATCGTATATACCATACCACACTGAGATAACATGGAAACTTCTATCCCTTTCCTACGCTGCAAACATCGACGCACTCTACTAGTCAAAGACCTTCATGATCCCATATAGAAGAAAAGTCATTACACATTCCATGCCTCGCATACCTACAGGAATATAATCACTTTCAAACCATGGCAGAACACATCACAAACTCTTTCTCCCAATCCATTGCATAAGTTTAATTGTCACGACTGAGTCCTTCTACCCACATCGAGCTACGCAACTGCCAGCACTCAAGAGCTTTGTTGCACAATATCTGCAAGACTCATTACTTCGAACACATACCACGAATTAATTGTATCCTTATCATACCGTTCCGGTTTATTAACAAGTTGCTCCATTTACCCAATTTCCTTTCTGATTCATCTTTTATTTAATATTAGCCTTTACTGTAGCAGTACAATATCTCAACTCATGTTACCACACGAGACTCATACACAAGACTACACGGTCTCAGGGTCACAGGTCGCTGAATACTCTCTCAATGTTTCCCAGAAGTACCACATTCTACAATGCTTTATTTTGAAGAACTTCCTGCGATTTGGAATTCGTTATCATTACCTCCCAATACGGATACATAGAATCCCATCATTCACATAACATAACACAAGTCTTGATTCCTTCTAACGAAACCACCGTCTTTAGCCATATACATAATCTTAATACACCTGACTGTTACAAGCAAAATCTTGAACACCGCAAAACCATTCTCGGGCGTCATTCACCCTTATTCAATTATAATTCAACTGTCTTATTAAACAGAACCACTCGTGCCTTGTTAGAACTCTGGTACCACAGAACATGATTACATACAGATGCATTTAGCTATCTTTCTTTCCTATACACCGAACATTCTTTACCAGCAGCAATTCAAACCATCCTATTATTTCTTCATATCTACCAAGCACCATAACCTTTATCAGAATTTCCCAACATACTTAGAGACAGAATCAACAAAGCACACAACAGAGCAATCAGTTAATCAATAACAACCTCCCCAACTTGGCTCGGAGCCATACATCAAAGCACTTTTAGCCGCTCATTGCATTCTTTACTCAAATAATGCCACAATGTTATGGTGAGATTAAACTCAAGTCATTTACAAGCTTGACAAAGACTCCAATCATCAGAGACCTTAACCCTTCTGCAATTCTTGCATTTATACACACACCACAGTTAAGCCTACTCTCTTATGTGACATAAATCTTTTCTAAGTCCCAAATTTTTCAAATATTTCGGCAGAGTTTCCTTTGTAAATTGGCCTATCCACTTGCCAGAGAATCACCAAACCATTCTAACAATACATCCACAACTCAACACGACATCACAATGCATTTCAACAACATTTAATCTCAATACTATACGAACCATATTATCACAATTTATACCTGAACCTACGCTACACCTGCTCGCATCATAACACATATCAAATACCCTTCAATTGCACATCCGAATCCACCCACCTACTTTGCATCAATCTAGTATTTCGGTACAACACCTTCCACCAGGATATACATAGCATAATCACTTTAGTCTTCCTGAGTCTAAACTCGTTTTACTACACGTAAGGCACTTTACCTTCCAACTAAGAGATATGATAAATATTTACCAAGCACATAGCTCGGGGCTACAAAACAGATTGCAATAAGGATCTAACACCTGACAGCTCGTACATTATTAAGCTGACATTTCCACGGTTAGGAACAATACCGATCACACGAAATTTCATAATACCAATTTGTAAAATCAGCACTTTGGTGCTCATGTCATAGACAAAGACCTGGCCTCAAGTCCTCCCGGCTGGCCCAATATGAACTCGCAGAGATTATATCTCGCCCCTTGACCAGGGAATCACAAGACATCAAGGCAATTATATTACTGAGCATTCGAGTGTGCGTACAGGCGTATGGAAGGAATTTCCAAGAATTATATCTCAAGCTGAATCAAGTACGCACGATAAGAATTCCAAGAAATGTGAAGTGTTTCCCAAAGGTTTGTAGCCTCCCGAGGATAAGTATAGGCATCCCCGTACCGATTCACAAGACTCTACCAACCGGCTCAAGACTCATGAGGCCTAGTAACCTAGGCTCTGATACCAACTTTGTCACGACCCCAATCTCGATCGTGATGGCTCCCAACTCAACTGCTGGGCAAGCCCGGCCAATTACACTCTCATCCCGAGCATGAAGCTCAAATCAATTACCTGAATATTATTATCAAAAATAAAGCTAAACTGAGTAATCACCCAAAGATCTAGGGTTGCGAGTCTAGAGCTTCTAAACATGATCGAATAACAATATCCAAACCAAATATTCAAGTCTGAATAAAGTATATACAAAGGAAAACTGGAATAAGAAGAGAAGCCAGGTCCTGCGAACGCCAGCAGCTACCTCAGCAACTCGGATAAATACTGATAAAAGCTGGAGTGCTCGTCTATCCCTCGTGTGTACCTGCATCTGTACACAAAGGTGCAGGGAGTAGGGGTGAGTACTAAGTACTTAGTGAGTAATAAATATATATAAGTAGCTAAAAGTAAGAAATCCACAGAATACCATATAATGAAGCTAAACTACAGTCCGATTCCTCCTAAGAACTAGCAACAACAACAGTACATTACCACTATCAGAGATAATTCACAGACAAAGATGCAATGCAAAGCACATAACCACTACGGTGTGTAGCCCGATCCATTTAACGTTGACGACGCTCACTGGGGGCGTGTACAGACTCCGGAGGGGCTCCAACAGCCCAAGCGCAATACCGCTGCGGTGTGCAGCCCGATCCACATATCAACCGCTACGGCGTGCAGCCCAATCCATCCTCAGTCCACAACAAACATATAAGTCACACAACAACTCAAATTATTTATTTCCAGGTTCCAATTCATAAATTATGAAAATACTTTAACTTTTATTTAATTTTGCCAAAACAGGTGACTTAGCATTTCAATACGGTGATTTCAAACCAAGACTGAGATCAGTGATTAAGCAAGTATAGCTATCACATATATACCTATCCCCTAAGGATACTACAGGTCGGAACAAGGCCCCAAACAGGGCTTACCGCCCATAATTATTTCAAACACAATGTTTTTCAACCACTAGTATCATATTATAGTCATTTAGGATGGACAAAAGTCTCAATCCCTAGTCACAATCAATCTCGCACTTGCCACAGGGTGCGAGCCACGCCCTACTAGCGTCACAATGTGCTAAGCCGGGGTTTTGAACCCTCAGGCTACCATATACACAAAGTACTCACCTCTAGTCGGTCGTAGATTTGTCCGCAATGCCTTTTCCTTTAGAATTTGCTACCTCGTGCGTAGAATCTAGTCAAACCACAATAATTATGTCATTTACGGGTCAAAGAAACATAACCCAATTCAATTTACATGAAAAATGCATAAGTACACTAAGTTGGTAAAACCCGACCCGAGCCCGCTGCTCGAAAAATTCCGAAATTAGTACCAACGCGATCCTCGTCTCGCCACGAGTCCGTACATACCAAGAACTTCCAATTCTGATATCGTTTGGTCCTTCAAACCATCATTTTTTCATTTTTGGAGATTCCACCAATTTCCTTTCCAAATTCCATCCCAAATCACAAATTAAATGATGGATTCAATGATATATTCATGTAGTCTAGCCAAATCTTAGTTAAAATTACTTACCCCAATGAATTTCTTGAAAAACTTTCGAAAAATTAACAAAATTTGAGCTCTCTAGGTCCAAAAATCAAATAAAACCTAAAACCTCGTATTTATAGAGTAACCCTCGGATTCCAGCAGTGCTGACCGCACAAAAATGACAGCGGTCCGCACCCAGGGATTGCTGACTGCACAAAAATGGTTGCGGCCGCGCATCAATTTGACTGCAGTGATAGGCTTCACTATTTTGGCCATAACGTTCAATACAGATGTCCAAATGCCTATTATAATATGTTTCTGGAAACTAGGTTCAAAGTTCTACAACATTCGTTTTTACGTCACCTCCAAATTCCGTGTAGATAAAAGGATATGAGCTTCCGAAGTAGGATCGGTGATCTGAAGATTCTCCACCTACGCGGACCGCACAGAAATGACCCCGGTCTGCGCCCAGCCAGCGCGACCGTGCCAAAAGGACCGCGGTCCGCGTCCCAATGACTGCCCCTTCCATTTTCTATGTTCTGGGATGTCCGTACTCACCCGAAATACACCCGAGGCCCCTGGGACCTCAACTAAAAGCACCAACAAGTTATAAAACACATCACGGACTTAGTCGAGGCCTCAAATCACATCACATATCATCAAAATCACCAATTATGCGTGGATTCAAGCCTAAGAACTTATTAAATTTTGAAAACTAACATTCAATCCAAAACCCGACTAAACGACGTCCGAATGACCTGAAAATTTGCAGACATATCCAAAATCACATAACGAAGCTAGAGAAATTGTCAGAATTCCATTCCGACTCCCAGATCAAAATCTCACCTACCGTTCAGATATCGCCAAAATTCAACCTTAGCCAATTCAAGCCTAAAACTACACCAGGCCTCCGAATTCGATTTCTGATTGCCCTCCTAAGTCATAAATGATCCCCTGAAACTAGTCGAATCATCAGAATTCAATTCCGAGCTGTCTAACTCATCGGTCAACATTCGATTGACTTTTCCAAATTATTCTTCTCATAAAGAGGTTTATGACCTCATTTACATCTAAATTTTCTTCCGATTTGCTTCTAACTTTTCGAACACATATAAATAAGCATATTGAAGTGTTAAATAAAGAAAATGGGGTGGTAACACTTGTAACGACGGGCCGGGTCGTTACATGATGACACTTTCGCACAAAGTTGATACAATCCCGTTCCATAGTAAGCCAGTAATAACCTACTCGAAGTATTTTCTTTACCAACGCATACCCGCTTATATGAGGTCCACAAACATCCACATGTACCTCGGTTATAATTGTTGTAGCTTGTTTTGCATCCATACACCTCAACAAACCAAGATCTGGAGTTCTTTTGTACAAAACCCATCCACTGAAGAAAAATCCACTTGCCAAACGTCTAATAGCTCTCTTTTGATCCACCGTGGCCTTTGCCGGATATACTCTCATTATGATGTATTCATTAATATCACGAGACCATGTCTCACCATCAAGCTCTTCTTCCACCATATTACAGTAAGCATGCTAATCTCGGACCTTAATCTGTAAGGAGTCCACATTGTGAGCACGTGATTTTTGCACTAAGTAAAAAAAATTCCAAAATTAAAATAAAATAATATTTTTGAGCGTAAATTGCACGTCTTGTTTGAAATTAATTGCATTTTTATGTGTTTAAATAATTAAAATTAGAAAATCAAACAAATATAGGTTAAATACATGCATTTTGAATTAAGTAGTTAAAAGAAAATCAACAAAAAAGAGCATTAACAGCGGAAATTATGGAAAAAAATAGAAAATTGCCAAAACATATCAGAAAATTAGTGCAAATAGAAATTGAATAATTTAAATAATACATAAGAAAATAAAACAAAATACAAAAAGAAAATATATCAAAAATAATTAAAATATCAAAAAAATACAAAAATACATGTGGGTATAAATACTTTGGGCCAAAAAGATCTGAATTAAATGGCCCAAATGCATTGGGCCAAGGTAACCGGTCCAAATTCATTAAGGATAGGTGATCTCAGCCGTCCATCAGGCTGAATCCAACGGTTGGAATAATTAGCAGAATTATTTAATTAATTGAGAAATGAGATCAAATCTGAGCCGATCGTTTGAAATGATCTGATGGTCGAAACCTTTGGTGTCATTAGCAACTAAGCAGCGTCGTTTTAGTAACGCTGTTAAGGGCCGTTGATCTTCATCAAACAAATGGCCCAGATCTCCTCAAACCCCCCGACTATATAAGGGTTTGGTCTTGTTAAGACCAGTCAGTTGACACCTTCCGAATCCTAGCCGCCTTGGCTTTCTTCTTCATCTCTCCCTCTTCTTCTTCACAGACCTCGCTGGCCATGGAGGCCACCACCTCCCACGGTGGTCTCCGTCCATCCTCTCACCGCTCCTCTTCTTTTCTTCTTCTTCTCCAACCCAGCAACCCTCAAAACCCTAGAAAACCCTAAAACAAAACCTCGTTCTTCACTTGCCGGTCACCGGAACTTACCTCCGGTGACCACCAAAGTACGAATCCCTTCTCCAAACCAATGCCAAAAGGACTGCCTTGGTCCGATCTACCCACCCATAACACTGACATCCCTCGAATAACCCTAGATCCCGTCGAATATCCAAAATAAAGTCGCCAGAACCCTAACTCCGGCGACCCTAAACTCAAACCTTATCAAGATCTGGCCTTTACCCTCTCCCAAACACCCCACTACAACCAAAAACCTTAAAGACTTCGTCTTGAAGTCTAAAAAAAAGAAAAAAACAGAAAAGAAAAATGAAAAAAAAATATATAAAGAGTTTGACTGAAAAGAGTGAGAAGAGTGAAAGGGGAAGCTCAGGGGACAGGCCCTGCTAAGCTAAGTACCCTCATCCCTTCTGTGCTTTATCTGCTTTACTTGTTTGTTCATACTCATGTCTTCTCTTGTTTCATATCTTTTTATGTGTTTCTGTCTGTTCTTCTATTTTTAGATCTTGAAATCCTGTTCTTCGTATGTTAAGCATTAGGGTTTCTGACTTTTTCATTGTTCATATCTTTCTTTTGTGATATTTCTCTATGTTATATGTGTGTTTCTCTGATTCAAAGAGCCTGTTAGTATTAGGGTTTTTGTTCATCTTGCTCGCCTTCATGCTATTTTCTTGTTTTGACTTTGTTCTTCTGTTCTTTCTGCTACAAATCATGTTCTTTTTTTTCTTCTAGAGTTAAAAGATTTATCTTTTATCTTGTGCTTCTTCATCTTTATTGTGATTTCTGACCTATTAGTCTTCAACATCATGTCTATTCCTCTCTTTGCGATGCCTTGTTTGGATTTTTGTTCTGATTTGAAGACTTGACTTGGATATCTTTCTTTTGTCTTTGTCTTCTTCCTCCGTTAGTATTAGGCCTCTTCATCTTGTTGATACTAGATATATTCTTTTAGTTTGAATAATTCTTCTCCTCTGTTTATTCTCATGCTTAGTGTTAGGGCTAGGATTAGCTGTTAGTGTCTTATACTGAGTCTGTTTTACCTTATCTTTGTCTATTCCCCTAAATCTTCTGATTAAAACCATGACTTTTCTTTAATGTTTGGTTTATGCCACTTCTTCTGTTGCTGAAATAAGCATGGTTATCTAATTTTTCTTCTTCTTCTCTTACTTGGCATGATAAATGTTGGGTTTCTTCTTCACTATTTCCCCATGACACTTTATATGCTTTATTCTTATCTTACACATATCAAAGTTAGGGTTAGTACTTATTATGTGGTCCTTGTGTCTAAAATGAGTCATTTTTCATCTATTACTGACTGTTTGTGAGAGCTTAGCCTCTGTGCATGTCTATGCCCATGAACTTTGAAGGTTTTGAGATTTTTCAATTATCATCTGACATGAGCTAGTTGTAATTAAGTTTAAATTGATATTGATTGATAATGTCACATGAAACTGGGTAATGTGAATATATTGATTAAGATTCAACCCTATCAAATTTCCCCTTCTGAGTTTTACTTGATTGATGCACTGTATTTGATCTCATGTGGCTATGTGTGCAATTACATGTTGAAAGTGACTGAGTTTGCAGTAGTTCTTGTTAGTATGAGCATATGATTAATACTCATTTACTTTAGGGGATTGGTTATAGCTGTTAGTGTTAAGTTCCATAAAAGGCTAGTTTTGAAATAGGTTTAAAAATCAAGCAACCATAGGTTATAAAATAATAAGTGACCAAAGATTGGTCAAATTTGTAAATTGACCAACTCTACAAGGTCCAGCACACTGGCCCACCTTAAAAAGGTTAGTTGTGCAACAAATGGTGCAAGGCTGCAAGTGCAGACTCACCAAGGCTCGTTTGAGCCCTGAATTTCAGGTGGCTAGGTCTGCAAAGACCTTAGCCTAACTTGTGTTTAGTTAAAAAGGCTAGTGGTGCAACAAATGGTGCAAGGCTGTAAGTGCAGACTCACCAAGGCTCATTTGAGCCCTGAATTTCAGGTGGCTAGGTTTGCAAAGACTTTAGCCCAGCCTGTGTTCAGTTAAAAAGGCAAGTGGTGCAACAAATGGTGCAGGTCTGCAAGTACAAACTCACCTAGGCTCATTTGAGCCCTGAAACACAGGTGGCTAGGTCTGGAAAGACCTTAGCCCAGCCTGTGTTCAGTTAAATATGTCAGTTATGTAAATAATTGGTTAAGTCTGCATGTTCAGACTTACCAAGGCTCATTTGAGCCCTAAACCATAGGTGGCTAAGCCTGCAAAGGCTTTGGGCCCAGCCTGTGTTCAGCAAATGGGTTCAATTACCCAAGCCAAGTCTCAACTTGAGACTGGCTAAATCTTAAATAGTTTAAATACAACAATAAAGCAGGCTAGTCCCGCAATTAGTTTAAAAATGAAATAAAAGGTCTTAATTAACCGACAATGAAAGAAAATTGGCTAAGTTTGAAATAGTTCTTTAAAATAGAACTGGCCAGTCCTTAAATACCAATGTAAGGACTTGCCATTAATTAAATAAGCCCAAAAATGCTGAAGACCTGACCTAGGTAGGTCGGGTAAATCAACAATGGCATTAAGGGTATAAAAGGAAGGTAAATAGGTAAAATGGTGAATTACATAGAACATATAGGGTTATGGGAGTCATTTGTACCCCTGATTTCTGCAATTTTGCAGAGATTAAAGGGTATAATGGTCTCCCTAAAAAGGGAAATCTGTAAAAAGCTTTAACCCTTAAGGATACTTCGGTAAAAGCCTTAAAAGGGAATCTAATAGAATCTTCCAGCACATGCTGGAAGGGATTTGATAACAGAAATTGGGGCTTTAGTGTAAGTTTAACAATTTTAAAGGGGGAGAAGTGGAATTTAATCGCATTCTTTCTCCCCAAGGAATCTGCCCTTCTCACACCTATAAATACACCCAAAAGGGTGAAATAGGGGCTGGCTTTTGAAGAAAAGTTTCAGAGAAAGAAAGTAGTTGATAGCAAGTAGTTTTTCCGGGCATTTTTGAGTGAGAGCCTCTGATAATCATCTGTATCGTGGTTTTCTGGTTGAGTTCTGCTTGGATTCCTATTTTGCTGTTGTTGTGGTTTTCTATTCGTTGATATTCAATCCCACAGTTGCATTTGCTGTTCGAGTCTGTTGTTGTGCTTACTTGTTTAATCCCCTACACTCATTGGTTTCCACTTGTTGATTCAGGTACACATCTATTCAAAAATGAAGCTGTAATGGAATTGTTGAAATAAAAATGAAGTTCCAGCTTGATTCATGCTTTACATTGTATTTTGTAGTGTAATATCTTCGTAGCTATTTAGTATTGGCTTAGATCTGTAGTATTGATGTAGTATAGTATGTGATAGCAGAAAAACAAAGACAAAACAGTGTAATAGCTAGTATTGTAGTGGTAGTGTAGTCATAATAGTATCTCACCTAGTTTAAATAGGTAAAACACTAAAACATAAGTTAACTAATCACAGTTTTCAAACCAGTAACGGTTCTTCACAGAAGTTTCGTAAATCATAATCATATAGCTAATCATATGTCGTAGATCTGCATTTAAACGTAGATAAGCTTCAAAAAATAGAAAACATTAGATCAAACAGTAATTCATTCATAATTAGTGTCACGACCCTAGTTCACCAATTGTGAACATGTCGTGATGGCACCCAATCCCCACGACTAGGTAAGCCTAACACGTTGCGGAATCCATAAATTATAAACACTTAAATAGGAAACAGCGGAAAATAACATAAAAGATATGTAATCCGTGCCGCTTGGCACATACATCCGTCACAAAATAAATAAAACACTACCAAGATCCGGAACCCCACGGTAACACAGACTAAAAGAGAAATACAACTGGGGCTCTATGTATAAAGAGTTTCTAACAACGAAATGAAGAAAATGTCAACTAGTAATACTAGAATAGAAGGGAAGCCTCCGGATCCGCGGACGTAGCGGATCATACCTCGAAGTTTCCCAGAAAGCTGCAGAATCACCTAGTACGAGCCTGCTCTGATGTACCTGGATCTGCACAACAAAAGTGTGCAGAAGAGTAGCATGAGTACACCACGGCGGTACTCAGTAAGTGCCAAGCCTAACCTCGATGGAGTAGTGACGAGGAAGGTCAGGGCCCTACTGAGAACAATAATAATATGATGATAACAAAATAAACAGTTTAACAGATAACAACAAAATTTCCAAAATAACAACATTTACTGAAACTGTCTACAATCAAGCTAATAACAAATAACCAACTCAATAAACAAGTCCAGGATCTGTGGGAATTGAACCCACAGTCCCATTCTCAGTACCCCGGGTCTCCGGGAATCGAACCCGCAGCCCATGTCTCAATAGTATCACAATAACTCAGGATCTCCGGGAATCGAACCCGCAGTCCCTACCAATAACTCAGGATCTCGGGAATCGAACCCGTAGTCCCTACCAATAACTCAGAATCTCGGGAATCGAACCCGTAGTCCCTACCAATAACTCAGGATCTCGGGAATCGAACCCGTAGTCCCTACCAATAACTCGGGATCTCGGGAATCGAACCCGTAGTCCTTACCAATAACTCAGGATCTCGGGAATCGAACCCGTAGTCCCTACCAATAAATCTCAGGATCTCCGGGAATCGAACCCGTAGTCCCTACCAATAACTCAGGATCTCGGGAATCGAACCCGTAGTCCCTACCAATAACTCAGGATCTCGGGAATCGAACCCGTAGTCCCTACCAATATCACATCGGGTCTCCGGGAATCGAACCCACAGCCCTGGGTCTCCGGGAATCGAACCCGCAGTCCACAAGCACAGCCAATTAAGGAAATCCACAGAGAGAAATAATTATGCTCAACTATAACTTCACCGAAAAATAGTGCCAATAATTAACAAGGAGTTCAAATAAGGCAATTAGGCAACTAAACAGTTAAGTGCTACCTAATCATGCTCTTCTAACCACTACCGGGTAAAATATCAAATTAACAACCAAGACAGGGATATCGCTCATCGAACATTTGAATAAAGAACGTGTTCAACAACCAGCGCATGTACACGCCCGTCACCTCGCGTACAAGGCATTTAAACTATCACATAATATCCTAGGGGTGAAAATTTCCCCACACGAGGTTAGACAAGCCACTTACCTCAATTCCGGTACAAAACCGTTAAGCAATAACCCTCTTGCCACGAATGTCGGCCTCCACAAGTGTAGAATCCGATAAAAATCAATAGAATCACATCAAAATAGGCCAATTGGGCATTACCCAATCAAATTAACTCAAAATTCACCAAAACCCACAAGTTGCCAAAACCCGACTTTCGGTACGCTTATCGAAAAATCACGAAAAATATATATTCGTGTTCCTTATCTCAATACGAGTCTGAGCATATCAATTTTACCAAAATCGGACTCCATTTGCCCATACAAAACCTTGATTTTCTAAAGTCCAAGACTAGGGCTAAACCCTCCATAATTATCCCAAATTCCTCCATTTTCATGATATAATTGCATGATATTATCAATACTAATCATAATATGAGTTCATAGTTGATTACCTGGTGATTTCCCTTGATTTCCTCCTCAAAATCGCCCAAAATCGCCCTTAAGCCGAGACCCCCAAATGTTAAAATGTTTCTGAAATTTTCTAACTTCTGATACACTTACTTACAGCGATTTTCGCTTCTGCGGAACATTTTCCGCTTCTACGCTCCCATATCTGCGACCAAAGGGTCGCTTCAGCGGTTACAAGCCTAGCCGGCCATTTCCGCTTCTGCGAATAAAGGGCCGCTTCAGCGGACCCGCTTCTGCGAAGAAGCTTACGCTTCTGCGGACAAATCCGCCTCTGCGCATCACTGGCCGCTTCTGCGGTCTCGCCCAAGCGGAAAAACGTCCGCTTCTGCGGACCATGCCCAATTTCTCTCGTCCGCTTCTGCGATCCCAGGCTCGCTTCAGCGGAAATTCTTCCGCTTCTGCGGAACCACCCGCTCCTGCGCACCTCGTCCGCTTCTGCGGACTCGCTCCTGCGTCCAAAAGTCCGCAGGAGCGGAAACAACAGAAGCAGTGCACCAGTTCTGCAATTTTCCATGTTTTTCTCCCGATTAACCATCCGAAAACACCCCGAGGCCCCCGGGACCTCATCCAAACATACCAACACATCTTAATACCTAATTCGAACTTGCTCAAATCCTCAAAACACGTCTAACAACATCAAAACCCATAATTCTCATCGAATTCAAGCCTAAATTTCTTAAAACTTTCCGAATTGCATATTCGATCAAAAACCCGTCCAAACGACGTCCGAATGACCTGAAAATTTGCGGACATATCCAAAATCTCATAACGAAGCTACAGAAATTGTTGGAATTCCATTCCGACCCCCGGATCGAAATCTCACCTATCGATCGGATTCGCCAAAATTTCAACCTTCGGCATTTCAAGCCTAATAGAGCTACGGACCTCCAAAATACATTCCGAACGCGCTCCTAACCCCGAAATCACCTAACGGAGCTAATGGAACCATCGGATTTCCGTTCCGAGATCGTCTTAACACTGTTCCGGCTACGAACCGTTTTCTAGTTTCAAAGCTCTTATTTAGGGACTAAGTGTCCCAAAATGCTCAAATTTTTGGAACCAACTCTCCCGACAACCCACAATAGCAGAAATGAACTTAGGGGAACAGTTAAATTAGGGATTGGGGCGTAATTTTCTAAAACGACCGGTCGGGTCGTTACATCTTCCCACACTTAAAGATTCGTTCGTCCTCGAACGAGCATAGAAAACATACCTGAAATAGTGAAAAGATGAGGGTACTGGCTGCGCATATCCTGCTCGGTCTCCCAAGTCGCCTCCTCGACCGGCTGGCCCCGCCACTGAACCTTTACCGAAGCGATGTTCTTTGACCTTAGCTTTCTGACTTGCCTGTCTAGAATGGCTACTGGCTCCTCAACATAAGACAGATCCTTGTCTAGCTGAACAGATGTGAAATCCAACACGTGCGACGGGTCGCCATGGTATCTCCGGAGCATGGAGACATGAAATACGGGGTGAACTCCGGCAAGGCTGGGAGGTAAGGCCAACTCATAAGCAACCTCCCCAACACGCCTCAAAATCTCAAAAGGGCCAATAAATCTAGGACTCAGCTTCCCTTTCTTCCCAAACCTCATAACGCCCTTCATGGGCGAGACTCGAAGCAGAACCCGCTCACCAACCATAAAAGCCACATCGCGAACCTTCTTGTCCGCATAACTCTTCCGTCTGGACTGGGCCGCACGAAGTCTGTCCTGAATCACCTTGACCTTGTCCATAGCCTCCTGAACCATATCAGTACCTAGTAACCTGGCCTCGCACAGCTCTCCAGAACCGTGAAGTGAACTGAGTGCCTCTATCTGAAATGATGGAAACTGGAATACCATGCAGCCGAACTATCTCCTTGATATAGATCTCCGCCGGTCGCTCCGATGAATAAGTAGTGCTCACCGGTATAAAATGGGCGGACTTGGTCAGCCGATCCACAATAACCCAAATAGAATCAAACTTCCTAATAGTCCGTGGAAGTCCAGATAAAAAGTCCATGGTGATGCGCTCCCATTTCCACTCTGGAATCTCAATCTGTTGCATTAATCCACCCGGACGCTGATGCTCATACTTCACCTGCTGGCAGTTGAGGCATCTAGAAACATAATCAACTATATCCCTCTTCATCCGCCTCCACCGGTAATGTTGTTTCAAGTCCTGATACATCTTCGCGGCTCCTGGATGGATGGAATACCGCGAACTATGGGCCTCTGCTAGAATCAGCTCTCGAAGGTCATCTACATTGGGCACACAGATACGGCCCTGCATCCTCATAACTCCATCTTCCCCGATGGTAACATCCCGAGCATCGCCACGCCGAACTCTATCCTGAAGGACAAGCAAGTGAGGGTCGTCGAACTGACGCTCCCTGATGCGGTCAAATAGAGAAGACCGAGAAACCACACAAGCTAGAACCCGGCTGGGCTCCGAAAGATCCAGTCTAACCAACTGCCTGGCCAAAGCCTGAACATCCATCGCCATAGGCCTCTCCGAAGCTGGTAGATATGCCAAGCTTCCCAAACTCTCTGCCCGACGACTCAAGGCATCAGCAACCACATTAGCCTTGCCCGGATGATAGAGAATAGTAATATCATAGTCCTTCGGTAGTTCCAACCATCTCCTCTGACGCATATTCAGGTCCTTCTGCTTAAGCAAGTGCTGCAAGCTCCGGTGATCAGTGTAGATCTCACAAGGAACCCCATATAAATAATGACGCCAAATTTTCAAGGCGTGAACAATGGCAGCTAGCTCCAAATCATGAACAGGGTAATTCTTCTCATGCACCTTCAGCTGTCTCAACGCGTAGGCAATCACCCTACCGTCCTGCATCAATACCGCACCGAGTCCAACTCGTGAGGCATCACAATATACAGTATAGGACCCCGAACCTGTAGGCAGCATCAATATAGGGGCCGAAGTCAAAGCTGTCTTGAGCTTCTGAAAGCTCGCCTCACACTCGTCCGTCCACTGGAAAGGGGCACCCTTTTGGGTCAATCTGGTCATAGGTGCTGCAATCGAAGAGAACCCCTCTACGAAACGACGGTAATAGCCCGCCAAACCAAGGAAACTGCGAATCTCAGTAGCGGAGGAGGGTCTGGGCCAACTCTGCACGGCCTCCACCTTCCTCGGATCTACTCGAATACCATCACTCGACACCACGTGGCCCAAAAATGCCACAGAACTCAACCAAAATTCACATTTAGAGAACTTGGCATAAAGCTGCTTCTCCCTCAGGATCTGAAGCACTATCCTCAAATGTTGCTCATGCTCTTCCCGGCTCCGTGAATATACTAGAATATCATCAATGAAGACAATCACGAACGAGTCCAGATAAGGCCTGAACACACTGTTAATCAAATGCATAAATGCTGCTGGAGCATTAGTCAACCCAAAAGACATCACGAGGAACTCATAGTGACCATACCGGGTCCTGAAGGCGGTCTTCGGGATATCTGGCTCCCGAATCTTCAGCTGGTGATACCCAGAGCGCAAATCAATCTTAGAAAACACATGTGCGCCCTGTAACTGGTCAAATAAGTCATCAATACGGGGCAAAGGATACCGGTTCTTCACTGTAACCTTGTTCAGCCGACGATAGTCAATACACATACGCATAGAACCGTCCTTTTTCTTCACAAACAATACAGGAGCACCCCAAGGCGAAACACTGGGTCGAATAAAACCCTTGCCCAATAACTCCTGTAATTGATCCTTCAACTCCTTCAACTCAGGAGGAGCCATACGGTACGGTGGAATAGAAATGGGCTGAGTGCCCGGCAACAAGTCAATAGCAAAGTCAATGTCTCTGTCAGGCGGCATGCCCGGAAGATCAGCTGGAAATACATCAGCAAAGTCACGTACCACAGGAACAGAATCAATAGAGGGAGGGTCAATACTGACGTCCCGCACATAGGCAAGATAAGCAGCACACCCCTTCTCAACCATCCGCTGAGCTCTGAGAAAGAAATAACACGGCTAGGGGTGTGATCTAGAGTACCACTCCACTCAATACGTGGAATGCCTGGCATAGCCAGCGTCACGGTCTTGGCGTGACAATCAAGAATAGCATAATGGGGCGACAACCAGTCCATGCCCAGAATAATATCAAAATCGACCATCCCAAGCAGCAATAGATCCGCTCTGGTCTCAAAATCACAAATGGTAATCAAACACGACCGATATACGCGGTCCACGGCCAAAGAATCACCCACCGGAGTGGAAACATAAATGGGGGCACTCAAAGAATCCCGAGGCACACCCAGATGAGAAGCAAAGTAAGAAGACACATATGAAAAAGTGGAACCGGGGTCGAATAGAACCGATGCCTCCCTGTGACTAACCAGAATAATACCTGTGATAACAGAGTCAGATGCAACAGCCGCAGCGCGATCAGGAATAGCATAGAATCTGGCCTGTCCCCCTCTCGAGGGCGGCCTCTAGAACCCTGACCCCCGCCCCTGGCTGGCTGGGCAGGTGGAATAGCAGCTGGAGCTGGAATGATAGCCTGCCGACCCTGAGAGCCACGCTGATGCTGCGAAGACTGGTGAGGTGCCCCCCTCCTACGCCTGGGGCACTCCCTCACCAGATGGCGAGTATCCCCGCACCCAAAGCAAGCTCTGGGAGGACACGGTGACTGTGACTGACCGGCCTCTCCCCCACTAGCTTGACCTCTGGAAGGACCCCGCGCAGGAGGTGCACTGGAAACTGGGGGAGCATAATAAGGCTCCTGAGGTGCTGGAAGACCTGGAGTACTACCGGCTGCGGGCAATGCCGAGTGAACTGGTCGACCGGAATAACCCCCGCCAAAACGACCGGCTGATGAAGTGCGGGCACCAGAGAAATGGCCCGACTCACGAGACCTCTTGGCCTCTCTCTCCCTCCGCTCTCTAGGGAGCATACTCTCGATCCTCTTGGCAATGCTAACTGCCTGCTGTTAAGATATATCTGTCTCAAGCTCTCTGGCCATGCTGGATCGGATAGGCGGAATCAGGCCCTCAATAAATCTCCGTACTCTCTCCCGAACCGTGGCTACCAAGGCCGGTGCATGCCTGGCCAGACGGGTGAAACTGATGGCATACTCCGATACTGACATGGAGCCCTGTCGCAACCGCTCAAACTCCGAGCGCCAAGAATCCCTAAGGCTCTGTGGAACAAATTCCCTCAAAAATAGATCTGAAAACTGCGTCCAAGTCAATGAAATAGACTCCTCTGGACTATCCAACTCATACGAGCGCCACCAATCATAAGCAGCCCCGCGAAACTGAAAAGCAGTGAAGGAAACCCCGCTGGTCTCCACAATCCCCATAGTACGAAGAATACGATGACACTCCTCCAGAAAACCCAATGCATCATCCGAAGCCAAGACACTAAACTTTGGGGGATCATATTTCTTGAACCTCTCTAATCTACGTTGCTCGTCCTCGGAGGCGGCTGGCCCACCTCCGGGCTGTACTAGGGCGGTGGGAGGCATAGTAATAATCTCTGGAACCTACCCCACGGGCACTCGCTACTCAGGTGTACCGGTTGCGGGAGTCTGTGCCCCTCCCCCGACCTGAGATGTAGCTGTAGTGAGAGGAAGCAACCATGCCTGAGCTAGAGTAGAATACATGCTCATGAACTGGGCAAAGGTCTCCTGGAGTGCTGGAGTAGTAGCAGCTGTAGTCGGTGTACCAGGTGCCTGCGCTCCAACCTTATCCACCAGTGGTGCCTCAGCGGCAGCGCACACGGGTGTTGTGGCTGCACCTCGTGCACGTCCTCGTCCTCTACCTCGGCCCCGGCCTCTGACGGCAGCAACAGGGGGCGCGGGTACCTGATCATCGCGGTTAGCTCGTGTCCTCACCATCTGTGAGAGAATAGAAAGCAATAGTTTAGATTTTTGATGCCAAAAATGTCGCACGACAAGGAATCCAAAAGAAATGAAGAGTTTCCTAAACAGTTACATAGCCCCTCGTAGATAAATACGGACGTCTCCGTATCGATCGGCGAGACTCTAAATAACCGGTCTGTGTCCCGTGACTCCTATGAACCTAGAGCTTTAATACCTACTTGTCATGACCCTGGTTCACCAATCGTGAACATGTCGTGATGGCACCCAGTCCCCACGACTAGGTAAGCCTAACACGTTGCGGAATCCATAAATTATAAACACTTAAATAGGAAACGGCGGAAAATAACATAAAAGATATGTAATCCGTGCCGCTTGGCACATACATCCGTCACAAAATAAATAAAACACTACCAAGATCCGGAACCCCACGGTAACACAGACTAAAAGAGAAATACAACTGGGGCTCTATGTATAAAGAGTTTCTAACAACGAAATGAGGAAAAATGTCAACTAGAAATACTAGAATAGAAGGGAAGCCTCCGGATTCGCGGACGTAGCAGATCATACCTCGAAGTCTCCCAGAAAGCTGCAGAATCACCTAGTACGAGCCTGCCTCTGATGTACCTGGATCTGCACAACAAAAGTGTGCAGAAGAGTAGCATGAGTACACCACGGCGGTACTCGGTAAGTGCCAAGCCTAACCTCGATGGAGTAGTGACGAGGAAGGTCAGGGCCCTACCGAGAGAACAATAACATAATGATCAAAACAATAATAAACAGTTTAACAAATAACAACAAAATTTCCAAAATAACAACATTTACTGAAACTGTCTACAATCAAGCTAATAACAAATAACCAACTCAATAAACAAGTCCAGGATCTGTGGGAATTGAACCCACAGTCCCATTCTCAGTACCCCTGGGTCTCCGGGAATCGAACCCGCAGCCCATGTCTCAATAATATCACAATAACTCGGGATCTCCGGGAATCGAACCCGCAGTCCCTACCAATAACTCAGGATCTCGGGAAATCGAACCCGTAGTCCCTACCAATAACTCAGGATCTCGGGAATCGAACCCGTAGTCCCTACCAATAACTCAGGATCTCGGGAATCGAACCCGTAGTCCCTACCAATAACTCGGGATCTCGGGAATCGAACCCGTAGTCCCTACCAATAACTCAGGATCTCGGGAATCGAACCCGTAGTCCCTACCAATATCACATCGGGTCTCCGGGAATCGAACCCACAGCCCTGGGTCTCCGGGAATCGAACCCGCAGTCCACAAGCACAGCCAATTAAGGAAATCCACAGAGAGAAATAATTATGCTCAACTATAACTTCACCGAAAAATAGTGCCAATAATTAACGAGTTCAAATAAGGCAATTAGGCAACTAAACAGTTAAGTGCTACCTAATCATGCTCTTCTAACCACTACCAGGTAAAATATCAAATTAACAACCAAGACAGGGATATCGCTCATCGAACATTTGAATAAAGTACGTGTTCAACAACCAGCGCATGTACACGCCCGTCACCTCGCGTACAAGGCATTTAAACTATCACATAATATCCTAGGGGTGAAAATTTCTCCACACGAGGTTAGACAAGCCACTTACCTCAATTCCGGTACAAAACTGTTAAGCAATAACCCTCTTGCCACGAATGTCGGCCTCCACAAGTGTAGAATCCGATAAAAATCAATAGAATCACATCAAAATAGGCCAATTGGGCATTACCCAATCAAATTAACTCAAAATTCACCAAAACCCACAAGTTGCCAAAACCCAACTTTCGGTACGCTTATCGAAAAATCACGAAAAATATATATTCGGGTTCCTTATCTCAATACGAGTCTGAGCATATCAATTTTACCAAAATCGGACTCCATTTGCCCATACAAAACCTTGATTTTCTAAAGTCCAAGACTAGGGCTAAACCCTCCATAATTATCCCAAATTCCTCCATTTTCATGATATAATTGCATGATATTATCAATACTAATCATAATATGAGTTCATAGTTGATTACCTGGTGATTTCCCTTGATTTCCTCCTCAAAATCGCCCAAAATCGCCCTTAAGCCGAGACCCCCAAATGTTAAAATGTTTCTGAAATTTTCTAACTTCTGATACACTTACTTACAGCGATTTTCGCTTCTGCGGAACATTTTCCGCTTCTACGCTCTCGTATCCGCGACCAAAGGGTCGCTTCAGCGGTTACAGGCCTAGCCGGCCATTTCCGCTTCTGCGAATAAAGGGCCGCTTCAGCGGACCCGCTTCTGCGAAGAAGCTTACGCTTCTGCGGACAAATCCGCCTCTGCGCATCACTGACCGCTTCTGCGGTCTCGCCCAAGCGGAAAAACGTCCGCTTCTGCGGACCATGCCCAATTTCTCTCGTCCGCTTCTGCGATCCCAGACTCGCACCAGCGACCCCGCTTCAGCGGAAATTCTTCCGCTTCTGCGGAACCACCCGCTCCTGCGCACCTCGTCCGCTTCTGCGGACTCGCTCCTGCGTCCAAAAGTCCGCAGGAGCGGAAACAACAGAAGCAGTGCACCAGTTCTGCAATTTTCCATGTTTTTCTCCCGATTAACCATCCGAAAACACCCCGAGGCCCCCGGGACCTCATCCAAACATACCAACACATCTTAATACCTAATTCGAACTTTCTCAAATCCTCAAAACACGTCTAACAACATCAAAACCCATAATTCTCATCGAATTCAAGCCTAAATTTCTTAAAACTTTCCGAATTGCATATTCGATCAAAAACCCGTCCAAACGACGTCCGAATGACCTGAAAATTTGCGGACATATCCAAAATCTCATAACGAAGCTACAGAAATTGTCGGAATTCCATTCCGACCCCCGGATCGAAATCTCACCTATCGATCGGATTCGCCAAAATTTCAACCTTCGGCATTTCAAGCCTAATAGAGCTACGGACCTCCAAAATACATTCCGAACGCGCTCCTAACCCCGAAATCACCTAACGGAGCTAATGGAACCATCGGATTTCCGTTCCGAGATCGTCTTAACACTGTTCCGGCTACGGACCGTTTTCTAGTTTCAAAGCTCTTATTTAGGGACTAAGTGTCCCAAAATGCTCAAATTTTTGGAACCAACTCTCCCGGCAACCCACAATAGCAGAAATGAACTTAGGGGAACAGTTAAATTAGGGATTGGGGCGTAATTTTCTAAAACGACCGGTCGGGTCGTTACAATTAGGTTAATAATTTGTTAATGAGATAAGTCACAATGAAATCAGTAGTATAGTTATGCCTAAGTCTTTGAGCCACATGAATATAGGTACTCAAAGTTGTAAAATTGAGTGATTAGATTGTAAAAAATCATGCTCATGTAGTTAGTTAGTTTTAAAGGACCAAAAGTTCAAATTGGATAAAGTTTAAAAGGGAAATAACCAGATAAAGTAACAATCCAATTAGAATCAAATTTGTGATGGCAAAAGCTTAGCTCATAATGAAACCAGTGGTATAATCGCAACTCTATGTATAACCCCCTTAGTCTTAGATAATCTATAGGTAATTAGTTTAACCGTTCTTCAAGCCTCACATATAATCGAACCGTTTTTCTTAAATTTTTCAACTAGTAAATAACTCAGATGTTAGTGTAAACTCATTAGTAGAGGTCGAAATTAGAGACGGTCTGTTAATTCAAGTTTTGTATACAGTAGATAGTTGTAATTCATAGTTAACATTAACAGTTTTGTGTAGTGATTATCCTTTTTCATGAATAAAAAATGCATTTGAATTCGTTCCCAGTTATTTATAATTGTTCTGTTATATGTTTATCATTTCTATTTTTATCATTAATGTTCCCATTCGGTTTGGGCCAAACATATAACGTGGGCCTGAACCATAATGCAAGATCAATTGGGCTGTTAAGCAGAAGCTTGAAAACAGCCCGGGTCTTTAAGACCTGGGCAAGACCAGTGTTTGTTTAAGTTTAAATGTGGAGGCCCAGGCCCAATAAAGGCAATGACAATGGCCTGGGCCCAAGCTTGAAATATGAAGCTGAAACATAATTAAGGGAAGAACATGTATAGAAAATATAGTTACACATTAAGATTGAGCCTTAAAATATAATTGGGACGAGCCTCGCACAACACTAAATAGCGGGGCCCCCTCTAGTAATGAAGTTAAAACATAAATAGACCCGGGAAGGCTACTAGTAAACTTCATAGCCTCTCCCAAAAGAATTAAAAGCCGATGAACTCTATTAGGCACGATTTAATATACTTTCTTTATGAACGCGTGTGCACTTGGTGCAACTCAAATCCAAAATCCCGGCAAAGCCGAAATGTACCAAAAGTCACAGGCGTACTGGTTGCGGTGTGACTCGGGGTGCGTTTTTGCGATGTCGCAATTCTTTAAAAATATTAAAAAAAAAAGCATACACGTGTTGTTAAAATCTATAATAAGTCAAGCAAGATTCAAGAACGATGATTGAGCGACCGTGCTAAAATAACGGAATCCGGGAATGCCTAACACCTTCTCCCGGGTTAACAAAGTTCCTTATCCAGGTCTTTGTTTCGCGGGCTGCAATAACAGAGTCAACTTCCTCGGATTCGGGATTAACCGGTGACTTGGGATACCATTATCTTCCCAAATGTCGACTCTGATAATTTAATAAAAATCCCGAACCGATTGTCCTTTATATGGAAAAACTCCTTCCTCTTTGTTGTTATATCCGTCTGGGGTATTTGAACATTGAGGTATACCCCACGTATCTTTCCAAATGGATTGGTACAAAAAGCCTCTTTTCGGGCATACACTTGTGGAGTAGCAAAAAGGGAGGTGTGACAGCTCTGGCGACTCTGCTGGGGATCCAACCCAGAACTTCGGTTTCAGGGTTTAAGAACTCGAGCTCCTTTGAATTTCCGTTCTCGATATTATTTGACTTCGTTATATGATTTGAACAACATGCTATGTGTTTTACCGCTTTGATACTACATGGATTGCATATAAAACTGTGCCGAAAACCCTTCTCTTCTTCACCCCAGTGGATGTGCTTACTGTTTGAGACTCCCCTTTCTGTTAAGTTACACCAAAACTAAGAAAACAGAGGCCGGATAAGTTACAAAGCCGATTGACTCCGCGAGTCACCGATACGTAGCCCCCTCCTCGATTCGAGTTGTCCGCTCGGGTACACGGTCTAGCACTCTATGAAACTATAAGATGTTGAACATAGGTCTAGGATGATTATTTGCATCATGTCTGACTTAGGAGACTCAACACAGGGGTTGGGTCCGTCTAGGACAAGTGACCCGGTAATTAAAAGACCGAGCATATTATGTGTTGCATTTTATTGTCCTTGATCGTTATGCGGACCGGCAAAATTCCCGAGGATAGAAAAGTGTTCAAAAGAAAAGAGAGAGAAATAAAAGCTAGTGAAAGTGTGTATCTGGAAAATCTAAAAATCTGAAAAAAAAATGGCTTTGTTGTTGAAATAATTGGTCAACTAATCTGACCGAACTACGCAGGTTTGATTCTCGCCATTAGGCGGGATACGTAGGCAACCCTTGAACGGGTCCAACCACACCTTTCAGAAAAAGACCAAAAAGATTTTCGTTTCAAATAATCGGAATGCCCGCTATTTTTGGAAACGGCCGAATGTATTGAAAAAGATTTTTCTCTTTTCTAAATAAAGTCGCCTTAATAAATGTGCAGGATGAGCACAATACAGAATGAACCTTTCGCCTTAATGAATAAAATCCCTTTGGAGCTGAGACTATGGTGGAACGACATGGGAATAGAGAGTCAAAACTGGATCAAAGGCTACTTAAAGGATCTCACGGGGTTATTGGACATAATTCCCCGGGGCGACATAATCAGAGCACTGGTCACATACCGGGATCCTGCACACAATGTACTACATCTTCCGGATTTTGAACTCACTCCCACTCTGGAGGAGATTTCTTTCTACATAGGGAAGAACGAGGTCCCCTTGAAAGAAAAATACCCGGTGGCCCCGAGAGTAGTAACGGTGCACCGCTTCTTGAATTCTTTGAAAATTGCTAGGAATGTCCATAGCGAAGATTTAGCCAACAGATTTTGCTCTCTGAACTTCATTTATAGCAGATATGGGCATGTCGGGGGTTTCAGCGACTCCATAAACAAGCTTTGTAGCAAGTCCAACCAGGCAAAATGGGAGGAGCATCGACGGTTTTCTTTCTTAGTGGCATTTCTAGGAGTTATCATATTCCCGAGAAAAGACGGGCACATCAATATAAAGGTTGCCATGGTAGCAAGCACTTTGGTAGTACAAGATAATTGTACTCTAGCTCCAATGATTTTAGCAGACATCTACCGTGCCTTGACTGCATGCAAAGTAGGGGCCAACTTCTTTGAGGGATGCAACTTGATTTTACAAATATGGTTGATCGAACATCTATGCCATCACCCTTCGTTCTCAAGCTATGGGCCGACTGGAAGAACGTGCCTTGAAGAATTTTACATGAGAACAAAAGAAGTTAAGTTGCCAGAGGGAGTAAAGGATTGGATTTCGCATCTACGATCATTGACCGACGGCCAGATTGATTGGACATATGATTGGTTACCTATCGACACGGTGATTTATATGCCGACAGAAGGGTCACACTTTTTGATCATGGGTTTAAAAACTATCCAGCCTTATGCCCCGTACAGGGCACTGCGACAGCTTGGTAGATGTCAAGTTATACCAAAGGACGGGGACCTCAGTTCGCAAGTGATAGAGATCAGTCCGGATGGGCAATTCCTGGAAGCAAAGGTCCGTCAAATTTGGAATGAATGTCAGAACTTGAAGGTAGATACTTGTGTGTAGAACAGAGCTCGAGGTGAAGTGTCGTCCGGGTATTCCGCATGGTATCGACGGGGTATTGAGCATGACATGCCTTCGAAAAGACCTCACTTGCAAGATCTGGTGGAGCAATCTAAAGAAAACAGGAATTGGGCGGCCAAAGAAAGTGAATATAAGGCCAAGATCAGTCTGCTGGAAGAACAATTGAGAAATATCCAGTTTGAGAGTGGTTTGCAAGCAGCATCCGACGAGGGAGAGAAAAAGCAGCTGAAGAAAGAAAATGAAATGCTGAAGGCTCAGGTTGCTAAGATGAAAATTGCATCCGAGACCCCCGTTCGCTTAGCCCGAGATGAGAAATTGATTGAAACTCTTCGGCGCAAGGTGAATGACTACAGCTTCGACTTAGACAAAGCAGAAAAGGAGTTAGTCAGTTATCAGAAGCAAATGGCCAAAGATGCTAAGGAAAGAGCCAAGTTGGTTCAGTAGCTATAGGATAAGCATGAATTTGAGGTAGCTCGACTAAGAAGGAAAATTGTCACAACCACTGTCAAAAGTAACAAGGTCATCAAAGATCTCGAAGAAGAAAGTGAACATTGTTACGCGACTATGGTTCGGCTAGAGTTTGAGCTACAACAAATACAAAAGGAGAACCAGTGCACTTTAGATGCTCTCACCGAACAGATCAGCCGATTGCTTCAAGATAAAGGGGTTATTCGAGAGAGAATTGTTCATATTGCTCAGTACATCACCCGGAAGAGCCAGCTATGTGAAGACATGTCTCGGGCAACATTTGTGTCAGCAGTGAAGTTCTTTGTGCAGCAAGTCATGTCCGACCTGGATAGGCTCCAAAAGGGATTAGCATATAGGCCCGCGGCAAGACCAAACGATGTCTCGCGGGCACTAGGAGCATTAATGTATTCTTAGGGCATGCATTCTGTATTTATATTTCTTTGCATTTGTAGCACAACACATCTTGTAAACTGATGTTTTGAACTATCAATGAAAATCAAGAGTTGTTGTCAATCCTTTTGCTTTATGTCAATTCTTTATTCACGATAGGCAAATAAATAGGAACGTGAATCAATAAAGAGAATAAGGAAAAAAGAAAAAGAGGGAAAAGAAAGAAAAAAAAGAGAAAAGAAAAAAGAAAAGAGAAGAAAAAGAAGAAAAAGAGAAAAGAAAAAAGAAGAAGAGAGGAATGATGAGATTGGTTCAAAATAAAACGAAGGCCGGGATGATGCATGACGATCAAAGGCAAAATGTGATTATTCCAAATCGTTGCATCTTATCTCTTTACGTGCTAACCACTAACGGGTGTTGTTGTTTATGAGATTTAGATTCTAGTTGGCAACTGGCATTCTGGCTACTCATCCCTACAACACAAGATCTAAGATGATGACAAAGGCCGTGCCACAAGAAATTGAACCAACAATCATAGACCCCGTCCAAGAGGAAGAAGTTGTGGACGTGATGGGGATGAAAGAAGAAATGTACAAGCTTAAACAACAGATGGCTGAGATATACCAGGCTTGGTCGAGGGGTCAACCCTTACCTACTTATCCCGCTAACCCCGTATACATCCCTCCAACCAATCCCAACCCTGAGTAACCCACTATGAACTCGTCCTCTACATATCCAGACTATCACCACTACTATGCCTCCACCTCTCAAGTACCGTCACCACTGTCAAAACAAGTGCCACCCCAACCACCCCAGGTTGCCCCGGTATATGTTGCACCTCCACTTGCAACCTTGCATAAGTCATCCAGTGAACCGTTGTTCCATGTACAAGACACCCACTACTACCCACCTGAACCAACCTTTCCGCAGCATGAATCTTACACTTCACTGATGGAGGCAATCGAGGAGAAACCTATCAGGAACTTAGAACAGGAGGAGATGGCCAGGAAAATGAGGAGTTTGGAGCAGTCCTTTCGTAATGTACAAGGGCTAGGGGGACAAGTAAGTGTGGCGTACAAAGACCTATGTTTGTTTCCAGAAGTGCAACTTCCTGTCGGATTCAAGTTGCCGAAGTTTGACATGTACAGTGGACACGGAGATCCGGTGGCCCAACTTAGAGGATACTGTAGTAAGATGCGGGGCACAGGGGGAAGAGATGAGCTTCTGATGGCGTACTTCAGCCAAAGTTTGAGTGGTTCTGCATTGGAGTGGTACACGCGCCAAGATCACACCCGATGGTTTATTTGGGATGATCTCGCGCAAGCATTTGCTAACCATTTTCAGTACAATTTGGAAATCATATCGGATAGGTTGTCACTCACTAAAATGGAAAAGAAACCTGGTGAAAGCTTTAGAGAATACGGCTTTAGATGGAGAGAGCAGGCGGCGAGGGTGGATCTGCCGATGAAAGAAAGTGAAATGGTAGACTGTTTCTTGCAGGCCTTGGAGCCTACCTACTATGGACATCTAGTGTCAGCCATTGGAAAGAATTTTAATGAAGTTGTAAAAATGGGAAGTTTCGTGGAAGAAGGATTGAAAACTAACAAGATTATGAGTTTTCAGCGATCAAGGCCACAAATCAGGCCATCCAGATAGGGAGTGGAGGAACCATTGGGAAGAAGAAGAAAGAGGAAGTGTCGGTTGTGGAGAGCAACTCCTGGAATCGTAGCCAATACCATCACCCACCACGACCATATCAGCCGTACCCACCAACCCCATACAACTCACCAACATCATACAACCCACCTCCACCATACTACCCACCTACTACCCCACACTACCATAATCCTCAAGCCCAAACTTATCCACCACCACCACAGGTATGGAAAGCCCAGGCCCCGCAGAATGTTTATCACACACAAAATACCTGCCCCTCTTTTAGAACTTACAGAAACCCGAACAAACCCAACTTCAGGCCCGACCTAGAGATGAGGAACAGAAATCAGACGAAGAAGACATTCACCCTGCTGGGGGAATCCTATACTAGCCTCTATCACCGATTGAAGGAATTGGGGATGTTGCAACTGATATCAACAACCCAACTCAACCCGGCCGAGGTGTCACAAGTCACGAGCATCTAAGAAGTAGGAACACAACTATAGGGTCATATACATGTATAAAATGAAATCTGAAATACAAGGTGAAGTCTGGTGTCGCAAATGCTAGCAGTCACCTTGCTCAGCTACAACAGTATACCTTCAATCCGCTAACAACCCACTACCGGGTGAACAATACCTGTAACTGCATGCGAGGTGCAAGGAGTAGAGTGAGTACTTCCAACTTAGTGGTAATGAGAGTAAATAATAACAACTGATAGGAATTAAATCACATAAGGGCACTCCATCATGCTCTATAGGACATGACAACCCTTTTTTAAAAAAGCAGCAAAACCATGAAAATCCTTTAGAAAATATCTGGCTCAGTTTAAAAACCTCTTTTAAAAATATCCTTTTTCCAACAGTCAAGCATATGAATGCAATATCAGATAGTGCAAGTCCGCACAAAAGTCAACCCCTCGGGCACAACACTCCTTTAACAAATAACACCAGAGTATCTAGTCAACAAGGCAAGTAATAGCATGTATGCCAATGATATGTGAGTGCTAAATGTCATGCCACGTAGTACAAACAGAAACCAAAGCATGAATGCAATGCCATGCAAATGACCGCTGCAACGCGCAGCTCGATCTATTTTGGTACCCACGCTCACTAGGGGTGTGTACAGACTCCGAAGGGGCTCCTACGTCGCAAGAACAATATCATTATAGCATCGCAGCGACGTGTAGCCTGATCCATGCTCAGTTCAGAACATGCAAATGAGCTACTCGGGCTATGTCACGTAATAGCCTTTAACTCAAAACATCAGAAAAATACAATTTAAGTCTTTAAACTTTAGCAATATGACTGCACATTTCAAAACAGTATCTAACTCAAGTCTAAAATCATTTAATATGCTAAGTATTGTGAAAATAGTGATAATAACCCCTACAAGGTTCATATAACTGGCACGAAGCCCAAAACATGGCAATCAGCCCACACAGTAAAAATCCACAATCGGGATGGACCAAGTAACAATCCCCAATGATGCTCTACCCCACGCTTATACCTGGCATGCAAGTCACCACAATACAACACTATGATGTGCAAATCTGGGGTTTCAAACCCTCAAGATATCATTTACAAGTATTACTCACCTCAAGACGGCCAAAAGTCTAGCTCGGTATGCCTCTCGAATTGGCCTCCTCGTGCGATGAATCTGCTCAAATTCAGAGCGAATTCATCACAATATGCTAAGGGATCAATACCCAATCGAAAATAATCAAATTCGGGCACAATTTCCGAAATTACCAAAACCTGAGCCCCGGGCCCACGTCTCGAAATCCAGAAATTTTTACATCAAAATGTTCCTTATCTCGCCACGAGTCTATACATACCAAATTTACAAGAATCGGAGTCCATTTGACCCCTAAAATCCTCAATTTAAAAATCTCAAAGCTAAAGCCCTAGTTCTTCCCAAATTCCATCTCAAATCACTAAGTAAATGATGAATTCAATGGTATATAGCACTCTAACCAAATCTGAGTTAGAATCACTTACCCCGATGAATTTCTTGAAAAACTGTCAAAAAATCGCAAAAATTCGAGCTCTATAGGTCAAAATATCAAATAAAACCCAAAACCTCATATTTAAAGAATACCCCCGGATTCCGACAGCACTGACCGCACAAAAATGACCGCGGTCTGCGCAAAAATGTCCACGATAGGCAGGAATTTGACTGCAGTGACTGGCTTGAGTAATTTGGCCATACCTTTAGATACGGATGTGCAAATTACAATTTGTTTAGGATTCTGGAAACTAGACATGAAGGGCTATAACTTTCGTTTCTGAATCACCTCAAAAGTCCTTATAGATCAAAAGATATGAGCTTCCGAAGTAGGAACACTAACCCTGCTGGTTCTTCCCGTGCACGGCCGCGCGCTCAGCGCGAGAAGGAGCGCTGTCCGCGCCACCATTTCTGCCACCTCCTTTTTTCTAAGTTCCGAGGTGTCTGTACTCGCTCAAACTCACCCGAGGCCCCCAGGACCTCAACCAAAAGTACCAACAAGTCTGATAACACATCACGGACTTAGTCGAGGCCTCAAATCACATCAAATATCATCAAAATCTGCAATTATGCATGGATTCAAGCCTAAGAACTTATTAAATTTTCAAATTCCACAATCAATGCCGAAACACGTCAAAACTAGTCCGAATGACCTCAAATTATGCAGATAAGTTGAAAATCACCTCACGAAGCTACTAAAACTCTCGGAACTCCATTGCGACTTCTGGATTAAAATTT
Source organism: Nicotiana noctiflora (assembly GCA_032618575.1). Lineage (NCBI taxonomy): Eukaryota > Viridiplantae > Streptophyta > Magnoliopsida > Solanales > Solanaceae > Nicotiana > Nicotiana noctiflora. The sequence continues at coordinate 207,283 of JASVEL010007335.1, forward strand.
CACATATCAACCGGAAATCGCCAAAATACCAACTTCGCCAAAATAGGCTAACTTCTTCACCAGACCTCCAAAATTACGTCTAATTGCGCTCCTAAGCCTTAAATCATCCCCTAAAACAAACCGAATCATCCGAATTTAATTTCGAGCCATACTACTCACAAGTCAACACCCGGTTGACTTTTCCAACTTAAGCCTTCTTAAAAGAGACTAACTGTCTCATTTATTAATAAAATCACTCCAATTAAATTTTAACGCACCCAATACCGATAATGAAACATAAGGAAGCCGAAAATGGGAAGAACAGGGTAGTAACTCACGAGACGACGGGTCAGGCCATCACATTCTCCCCAACTTAAACAAACACTCATCCTCGAGCGTACCCAAAGTCATCCTAGAAGCCAACAATTACTAAATAACATTACCAAGCATATACCCGGGGGTGATCCCACGTTACCCTATCTCATATAGGTCCGACATTTAAATCGAATTTTCACAATCCAGTCTAGCCCATAAATCATAGAAGTACCTTTTTACTTCTGAAGCCATCAATATGATCAAAACCATACACCTATACTTGAATAGTCTCGAACCAGCTGTAATAATCCATACCTACAACCTCGGGTGAAATCATATGATATAAAGCATAATCCAAACACTCGAAATGATAACTTCTATTCACAATAGTTTCCCACAACAACCAAATACCTATAGAAAATCCCTTATTAGCTAAAGTTGTTACAACCCATATCCACACACATTAGTTCATTCCATAAGTTAGATAACACAAATCCAAGAAGGAATTATCCTTGAGATGATAAGAAGTTAATCCGATTAATCTTAAGTGATACAATGGTGCATAATGGTGATTAACAAGTATTAGAAGTTAAATGAATCAAGGATGCTGTAACTCGTACTTTTGGGTAAACCTATAGATGCTTAGTATACTTATGAGGTCATTATTTAAGGTATTTGAATCATATAATATCCGTATCATAATTCTTGAAGTCAAATGAGTTATGAAACAAAAGTCGACAAAAGTTGTTGCAACTTAGGTTCATAGTTTTACCTAAACTTTAGGTCAAATGTTATTAAGAATTTATCCCAATATACTTGGAATTACGGAGTGATCTAACCACAAAATTGAACCTCTATGAGTCTAGTTTCCAACTCATTAAACGGTTTAGCAATACGACATTGGAATAGAGAGATATAGACATTTTCGTGAGACTGCACAAGCTGCTAGGTGCAAGTAGGTGAGTCACCTACTTGGTTAAATGTCGGCCCAAAAGAGGGAATTTAGGGTCAGAAAAGGAGCCCATTAAAAGGATTATCTTCTGCAATATATCCCTCTTTATATTTCACAAATAACCAGACCTAAAACCCTACAAAATTCCTCCCAAAAATTATCCACAAACCCTAATTGATTTTCCCTCTCTTTCAAGTTCAAATTGGGGGTAAACACTAGAGTTTGAAGAACCAAGTTAAAGGCTGAGTTATCCAACAACAAAGGTGAGTTTACTGCTATATTTCATACATTTATTCTGCTGTAAATTCATGGTAATTCGTTATATACATGTAAGAACTCACGGGACGGTGATCGGAAGCCGTGAGTTCAAGTTATTCACTTGTAGCGGACTGTTTTGTGGACTGTTTTGTGTTGCTGTTGGGCTGCGTTTTTATTACTGTTTTGTGGAGTTTTGGAGGAGGCAGGGTGTGGAGAAACACCATATATATGTTGGGTTATGGTCTGCTAGTTCTTCGTAATATTTTTGGGTCATTTGGTACGACTATAGTGGCCGTCATATGTATGATGTGATTAGGTTGTGTGTGGACTGTTTTGGGAGGCTCAATATGTTTATTATTGATGTTGTTTAAGCTGTTTGGTGATTGTTTTGAATGGTGTGAAGTCATACATATAGGGGAGGTGTTGTCCGTTTCATCACAAAATAGGTTGTGATTGGTACATAATAGTTGCGACGCTTAAACGTTAACGATAGTGTCATTTCTCCTATTGTAGACTAAGGAGTCGTGACGTTTGCATAGCTTGAGGTTGTGGCAGTATATACAAGGTATGTGTGGCTATCCATTTTCCTTCTTTTGCACGACTCCGATTGTACATAATGTAATGAACGAGCTTCCAAAGATACTCTATTCTTAGAAGCTAAGCAGTACTTACATTGTTTCCCCTCTTATGGAACGATTGATGTTGATGTTGCTTCTTTTATTCTTATGTTATCAATCTTGTTGGTACTTCCTGATTCCTATAAGGTTCATAGTGAAGAGTTAGTCCTAATAAGTTGTACATAAGATACCGACCTTATGTCACTCCGAAAGGTCTACAAGGTGTTTCCGGGAGTCGAACATGCATTATATATATGTATCTATTTTACTCTACCGAGCCGCGCTATAGTCGGCCGGGTACGGCACCTATTGTGCAACCACTGATCAGTTGGGTTTTACCGAGCTCCACGTGGCCGGGTATTTTTTTACCGAGTACTGTTTGAGTCCGGGTACGATATGATGATGCCCACAGAAGCGTATGCTTTATAAAAGTTTATGTATATATATGTATTATGCACTTCATATCAGTTGCCCAGAGGCACTCAGATGTCACAGGTTGTATCTCTTCTATCTCTCATTACATTATTGTTCTTATTTATGTTTTTCCGCCTTACATACTCGGTACTTTATTCATACTGACATCCCTTTTGCCTTGGGACGTTGCGTTTCATGCTCGCAGGTCCCGATATACAGGTGCAGCATCACAGTAGGTTGTCCAGTTCAGCGGTGATTGGCGAGATCCCTTCTCCGAACTTGCCTTGGTCTTGGTATGCATTTTTGTTATAGACATTATAGGTATGTCGGGGCCCTGTTCCGACTATGTTGCAGCACTTATATTCCTTTAGAGGCTCATAGACAAGTGTCGACTCATGTATAGTTTGGTATGCCTTGTCGGCTGGTTTTTGTTGTATAGTCTTTCATTTTAGCGTGGTAGCTTGTACCATATGTATATAGTTTCTTGATTTTCTGGTCATCCCATATTATGTAGGTTCATGCAATCATATTTTATTGTTGGTTGTTCATGATCCATGTCTACCATTTATATTGGTCTTGTCAGCCTAAAAGATAATAAAGAAGGTTAGATAAAATGTACGTTGGTGCTCGGCAAGTATGGTCGGGTGCTAGTCATGGTCCTCCAGTTTGGGTCGTGACAAACTTGGTATCAGAGCAAGTCTGTCCTAGGGATTGTCTATGAGCCATGTCTAGTAGAGTCTTGATTATGGATGTGTAGCGCGCCACATTTATAATCGGGAGGCTACATGACATCTAGGGTTGTTACCTTCTTCCCGAATCTAGATCGTGCATAGAGTTGAGTCGTAAGTGTTTGTCTCTAATATTCACCTTGTTTTCTTTCAGCAATGCCTTCGACTAGGAAACAAACAATTAGTAGACGGCTTGATACAGCTACAGGAGAGGGTACCAGTCAGGTGCCCCAAGCTAGAGCAGGCCAAAGTGAGGCTCAGAGTGAGATGCCTTCTCATACCTCATCTACTCCGTCTCCTCCAGAGGATATTAGGTGGCACCCAGCACCTCCAGCTCCTCCGTCTGGCACTACAGACCAGGATATGCGGAGTGCTTTGCAGTTATTGACTAGCTTGGTAGCTGCTCAGGCTCAGAGGCAGAATACAGGTGCTGCTGATAAACCAGTTAGTACAAGAGTTCGCGATTTTATTAATTTAGACCCTCCAGTGTTTACCGGATCAGACCCCAAGGAGGATCCGCAGACTTTTATTGACCGGGTTCATCGTACACTACGGGTTATGCATGTTAGTGATACAGAGGCAGTAGAGTTGGCTTCTTATCGGCTACGGGATTTAGCGGTTCTTTGGTATGATAGTTGGGAGAGATCCAGGGGTCCGAACGCTCCTCCAGCTGTGTGGAAGGATTTTTCTGAGGCCTTTCTTCGTCACTATTTGCCAGTTGAGATACGACGAGCTAGAGCTGATAAGTTCTTGAACCTTAGATAAGGTAATTTAAGTGTGCGAGAGTATAGCATGCAGTTTGATTCTTTAGCGAGGTATGCTCCCCATATGGTGGCCGAGATGAGTGATAGGGTGCATTTGTTCGTGAATGGGTTGGGACCCCATCTGATAAATGAGTGTATGACAGCCTCCTTGGTAGAAGGCGTGGATGTTTCCCGTATTCAAGCTTATGCTCAGACCCTAGAGGATCGTAAGCGCCAGCAGAGGGCAGATAGGGAGCAGGATAAGGGCCAGCATAAGAGGGCGAGATTTGCAAGGTATTCTGATGACTTAAGAGGCAGTGCCAGGCCCCAGTCTTCGAGGAGTTCGATGCCATCTGTAGCTAGTGCTCCTCCACAGTTTCAGAGGCCTCGATATGATCGATCCTATTCTGGTCCAGGTCAGAGTTCGCAGGCATCTGGATCGCAACATCACAGGGATACTAGTCAGACGAAACCCCCAACACCACGTTGTGATCAGTGCGGCAAGGCCCACTTTGGACTGTGCCGTCGAGGTTCTGATGCGTGTTATTCTTGCGGACAGCCTGGCCATATGATAAGGGATTGTCCTAACAGGGGAGGTGATGGTATGGCTCAGCCGACTAGATCTGTGTCTGGTTCTTCCTCATCAGTTCGACCTCTAGCACGGGGTTTTCAGCAGTCGACAGGTCGTGGTAGAGGTAGAGGTGCAGGACCGAGTTCGAGTGGTGCTCAAAATCGAACATATGCTCTAGTAGGTCGACAGGATCTCGAGTCGTCTCCAGATGTTGTTACAGGTATATTATCCTGTGTTTTCTTATGATGTATATGCGTTGATTGATCCGGGATCTACATTATCATATGTTACACCCTTTGTGGCTAATAAGTTTGGCATTGAACCCGAATTGATAAGTAAACCCCTTGCGGTATCTACTCCAATAGGAGATTCTGTGATTGCTAGAAGGGTATATAGAGGTTGCACTGTGATGATTTGTAGTCGTCAAACCTCGGCAGATTTATTTGAGTTAGAAATGGTTGATTTTGATGTGATACTGGGAATGGACTGGTTGGCCTCATGCTATGCAAATGTTGATTGTCGCATGAAGATGGTTAGGTTTCAATTTCCTGGTGAACCCGTCATTGAATGGAAGGGGAACATTGCTACATCGAAAGGTAGGTTTATTTCCTATCTTAAGGTAAGGAAAATGATCTCAAAAGGTTACATTTATCATCTTGTTCGCGTTAGGGATGCAGAGGCGAAGCTGCCTACTCTACAATCTATCCTCGTGGTCAATGAATTTCCAGATATTTTCCCAAATGAACTCCCAGGCCTTCCTCCAGAAAGGGAGATTGAGTTTAGCATTGATGTGTTGCCCGACACTCAACCGATCTCTATCCCTCCATATAGAATGGCCCCGACAGAGCTGCGAGAGTTGAAGGCGCAGTTAAAGGACTTGCTGGATAAGGGCTTCATTAGGCCTAGCACTTCACCTTGGGGTGCTCCAGTCCTATTCGTGCGGAAGAAAGATAGGTCATTACGGATGTGTATCGACTATCGGCAGTTGAATAAGTTTACTATAAAGAACAAGTATCCACTTCCAAGAATTGACGACCTGTTTGACCAACTCCAAGGTGCCAAGTATTTCTCCAAGATTGACTTACGTTCAAGGTATCATCAGGTGAGGGTTAAGGAGAAGGATATTCCAAAGACGACCTTTCGGACAAGATATGGACACTTTGAGTTCTTGGTGATGTCGTTCGGGCTAAAAAATGCCCCAGCAACTTTTATGGATCTCATGAATACTGTATTCAGGCCCTATCTTGATGTGTTCGTGATTGTATTCATTGATGACATTCTGGTGTATTCTCGTTCGGAGGAGGAACATGCGAGCCACTTGCGGATAGTATTACGGATGCTTCAGGATCGTAAGTTATATGCTAAGCTCGCCAAATATGAATTCTGGCTGAACTCAGTAGCATTCCTTGGCCATGTGATATCTGACGAGGGTATTAGTGTCGACACTCGGAAGATTGATGCAGTAAAGAATTGGCCGAGACCTACAACACCATCAGAAGTTCGTAGCTTCCTAGGGCTAGCAGGATATTATAGGCGATTTGTAGAAGGGTTTTCCTCTATATCAGCACCATTGACTAAGTTAACACAGAAAGCTACCAAGTTCCGGTGGTCTAACACTTGTGAACGTAGTTTTCAGGAGCTGAAGGATCGATTGACATCCGCACCGGTGCTCACTCTCTCCCTGAAGGAACAGAAGGATATGTGGTATATTGTGATGCCTCAGGTATAGGTTTGGGGTGTGTGTTGATGCAGCATGGGAAGGTGATTTCATATGCATCAAGACAATTGAAGAAGCATGAAAAGAATTATCCAACCCATGATTTGGAATTGGCTGCAGTAATATATGCTTTGAAGATATGGCGGCACTACTTATACGGCGTCCATGTTGACATCTACACAGATCACAAGAGTCTACAATACATCTTCAAGCAGAAAGAGTTGAATTTGAGGCAGCGTAGGTGGCTTGAATTACTGAAGGACTACGACGTCGAGATATTGTATCATCCCGGTAAAGCCAATGTTGTGGCGGATGCTCTCAGCCGTAAGTCAATGGGAAGCTTAGTACATATTGATGCAGGTAGATGGGGGTTGACTAAAGAGCTTCATAAGCTAGCCAATATGAGAATCAGATTGTTAGACTCTGATGACGGAAGTGTTACTATACAAAATACATCAGAATCATCTTTGGTAGCAGAGGTAAAAGCACGGCAATATGAAGATCCTATCTTACTACGATTGAGAGAGAACATTCAGCAGTGTAAAATAACGGCTTTTGAGATCGGAGGAGATGGGGCACTGAGATACCAGGGCCGATTATGTGTGCCGAATGTAGCAGGGTTGCGAGAAAAGATTATGAATGAAATTCATCAATCCCGATATTCCATCCATCCTGGCTCAACAAAGATGTATCATGATGTTAAGGAGCAGTATTGGTGGGATAACATGAAAAAGTCTATTGCAGAATTTGTAGCCCAGTGTCCCAATTGTCAACAAGTAAAGATAGAACATAAGAAACCCGGTGGATTGCTTCAGAATATAGAAATTCCGACTTGGAAATGGGAGGTGATTAATATGGACTTCGTTATTGGATTACCTCGATCTTATCATAAGTTTGACTCTATCCGGGTGATAGTTGATCGACTTACAAAATGTGCTCACTTTCTGCCAGTTAAGACAACTTACTCGGCTGAAGATTATGCGAAGTTGTATATCAAGGAGATTGTTAGGCTTCATGGTGTGCCGGTATCTATTATATCGGATCGAGGAGCTCAATTTACGGCTAACTTTTGGAGGTCTTTTCAGAAAGGTTTAGGCACACAGGTGAATCTCAGCACTGCATTTCATCCGCAGACTGACGGACAGGCTGAACGTACCATTCGGACATTGGAAGATATGCTACGAGCATGTGTTCTAGATTTTAAGGGAAATTGGGATGACCATCTTCCACTCATAGAATTTGCCTACAATAATAGCTACCATTCCAGTATTAAAATGGCCCCATATGAGGCACTATATGGGAGGAGATGTAGATCACCGGTTGGATGGTTCGAAGTCGGTGAAACAGAATTATATGGGCCAGATTTGATTCACCAAGCCATTGAGAAGGTGAAAGTGATACAGGAACGATTGAGGACGGCACAAAGCAGGCAAAAGTCTTATTCCGATGTCCGACGTCGTGATCTAGAGTTTGAGGTTAGTGATTGGGTTTTCTTGAGGATTTCACCAATGAAGGGTGTTATGCGTTTTGGGAAGAAAGGTAAGCTGAGTCCAAGGTATATCGGTCCGTATAAAATTCTTCAACGAATTGGACAAGTTGCTTATGAGTTAGAATTGCCATCCGAATTAGAATTTGTCCACCCGATATTCCATGTATCTATGTTGAGGAAATGTATTGGTGACCCTTCTCGAGTTGTCCCTATCAAAGATGTTCAAGTTACAGAGGATCTATCATATGAAGAAGTGCGAGTGACCATATTAGATCGATAAGTCCGCAAGCTGAGAACAAAAGATGTAGCTTCCGTCAAAGTATTATGGAGGAACAAGAATATGAAAGAAATGACATGGGAAGCGGAAGAAGAGATGAAGTCTAAATACCCTTACCTATTCCGGAATGATGATAACAAGGATGTTGGTGGAACGCAAGATACATTATAAAGGTGAAATGGCTTTATGAGGTAAGCAATAACTTGAGAACTCTCTTCTTAATACAAAGTGGTTATATGTAAATAATGTCCATGTCCATAATGCTTTGTGTAGCCTTGTGTGGTCACACTTTGAGCTTCACTGCTTGCAAATTTTGCTAGTGACCATTTTATAGGGGAAAATTGACCAAAAATTTCCGTTGGAATCCACGATGATTTGGACTCCCCATAAACCCTTACATTCGAGGACGAATGTTCCTAAGGGGGGGAGGGTGTTACAACCCATATCCACACACATTAGTTTATTCCATAAGTTAGATAACACAAATCCAAGAAGGAATTATCCTTGAGATGATAAGAAGTTAATCCGATTAATCTTAAGTGATACAATGGTGCATAAGGGTGATTAACAAGTATTAGAAGTTAAATGAATCAAGGATGCTGTAACTCGTACTTTTGGGTAAACCTATAGATGCTTAGTATACTTATGAGGTCATTATTTAAGGTATTTGAATCATATAATATCCGTATCATAATTCTTGAAGTCAAACGAGTTATGAAACAAAAGTCGACAAAAGTCGTTGCAACTTAGGTTCATAGTTTTACCTAAACTTTAGGTCAAATGTTATTAAGTATTTATCCCAATATACTTGGAATTACGGGGTGATCTAACCACAAAATTGAACCTCTATGAGTCTAGTTTCCAACGCATTAAACGGTTTAGCAATACGACATTGGAATAGAGAGATATAGACATTTTCGTGAGACTGCACAAGCTGCTAGGTGCAAGTAGGTGAGTCACCTACTTGGTTAAATGTCGGCCCAAAAGAAGGAATTTCGGGTCAGAAAAGGAGCCCATTAAAAGGCTTATCTTCTGCAATATATCCCTCTTTATATTTCACAAATAACCAGATCTAAAACCCTGCAAACTTCCTCCCAAAAATTATCCACAAACCCTAATTGATTTTCCCTCTCTTTCAAGTTCAAATTGGGGGTAAACACTAGAGTTTGAAGAACCAAGTTAAAGGCTGAGTTATCCAACAAAAAAGGTGAGTTTACTGCTATATTTCATACATTTATTCTGCTGTAAATTCATGATAATTCGTTATATACATGTAAGAACTCATGGGACGGTGATCGGAAGCCGTGAGTTCAAGTTATTCACTTGTAGCGGACTGTTTTGTGGACTGTTTTGTGTTGCTGTTGGGCTGCGTTTTTATTACTGTTTTGTGGAGTTTTGGAGGAGGCAGGGTGTGGAGAAACACCATATATATGTTGGGTTGTGGTCTGCTAGTTCTTCGTAATATTTTTGGGTCATTTGGTACGACTATAGTGGCCGTCATATGTATGATGTGATTAGGTTGTGTGTGGACTGTTTTGGGAGGCTCAATATGTTTATTATTGATGTTGTTTAGGCTGTTTGATGATAGTTTATGTGGTGTGAAGTCATACATATAGGGGAGGTGCTGTCCGTTTCATTACAAAATAGGTTGTGATTGGTACATAATAGTTGCGACGCTTAAACGTTAACGATAGTGTCATTTCTCCTATAGTAGACTAAGGAGTCGTGACGTTTGCATAGCTTGAAGTTGTGGCAGTATATACAAGGTATGTGTGGCTATCCCTTTTCCTTCTTTTGCACGACTCCGATTGTACATAATGTAATGAACGAGCTTCCAAAGATACTCTATTCTTAGAAGCTAAGCAGTACTTACATTGTTTCCCCTCTTATGGAACGATTGATGTTGATGTTGCTTCTCTTATTCTTATGTTATCAATCTTGTTGGTACTTCCCGATTCCTATAAGGTTCATAGTGAAGAGTTAGTCCTAATAAGTTGTACATAGGATACCTGTCAAGACCCGGATTTTTCCCCTAACATCGGGATTGTGATGGCGCCTACTCTAGTAGCTATTTTACTCTACCGAGCCGCGCTATAGTCGGCCGGGTACGGCACCTATTGTGCAACCACTGATCAGTTGGATTTTACCGAGCTCCACGTGGCCGGGTACGATTCTACCGAGCCTATTATGGCCGGGTACGACATGATGATGATGATGCCCACAGAGGCGTATGTTTTAAAAGATTATGTATTTATACACATGTATCATGCATTTCATGTCAGTAGCCCTCAGAGGTACTCGGATGTTACAGGTTGTATATTCTCTATCCCTGCTTACATTATTGTTCGTATTCATGGTTCTCTGCCTTACATACTCAGTACTTTATTCATACTAACGTCCTTTTGTTTGTGGATGCTGCATGTCGTGCTGCAGGTCCCGATAGACAGGCAGGTGCAGCTCCCCCATCACAGTAGGTTGTCTAGTTCAACGGTGATTGGCGAGATCTCTTCTTCGGACTTGCCTTGGTCTTGGTATGCATTTTTGTTATAGACATTATGGGTATGTCGGGGCCCTGTTCCGGCTATGTTGCAGCACTTATATTCCTTTATAGGCTCATAGACAAGTGTCGACTCATGTATAGTTTGGTATGCCTTGTCGGCTGGTTTTTGTTGTATAGTCTTTCATTTTAGCGTGGTAGCTTGTACCATATGTATATAGTTTCTTGATTGTCCGGTCATCCCATGTTATGTAGGTTCATTTGATCATATTTTATTGTTGGTTGTTCATGATCCATGTCTACCATTTATATTGGTCTCGTCAGCCTAAAAGATAATAAAGAAGGTTAGATAAAATGTACGTTGGTGCTCGGCAAGTATGGTCGGGTGCTAGTCATGGTCCTCCAGTTTGAGTCGTGACAAAAGTCTTATTCCGACACTTTCGTAAACTGCTAACGATAATGGTGACATGCCACAAACCATAATATTTTTTCAGATCAACCAATTATGGAGCCACTTCCCTTGACTAATATCACAACAGATTTCCGGGTCCAAATTCGATATTATCTTTCAAACAAGCTGAGATCAAATATGTCTGTATTCTTTAATGACTCCAACGATCACCTCAAATCCAACACACCACTCTGGTGATATGACACCTCAATACAAGACTAAGCTACAACTTTCATAATACGCAAACCAATAAGAAACGATCTGAATATACTCAATCATGAAAAAAATATAGGTTCAACAAGGAGTTGTACCTCAAGCCTATCAGTACCATCACATCACAAGGCTGAGACCCTGTCTCACATCATAGAAATAAAACACCTGAATCTACCCCGAAAGGTCATAACTCCACGCAGCCTCGGTATAATCCACGATCCTATCCAAACACTGTTACACATGAAGTATTTCAAGACACTGTGATCAAAATCGACATCCACACACAATTTGATGTCTGAAACCAAAGCAATTCATTACATCCACAGTGAAATAATTAACATATGACATGCCACCTGATAGGTCATAACCCATACTCCATTTACTGAGCAACATCCAATTACTCTTCCCACTTGACTTCCACTATGAATCCCCAATAAAACCGCACCACATTTACCTATAACCAATAAATCATAACGCCTCACAGCATAGAAAAAGCAACTCATAGATCTTCCCAGATCACTAACAAGTTCAATAACGATCGAATCAACCTGTCCCTCAATAATACAACTCAAGACTAACCGAGCTAACTCAAGCTAAATACATAGCCACACTGGCCTGCCAAGAAACCAAAAATTGCTCCTTCCACTACTATAACTCCTGCCAGAGCCATACGATACAGTGCCCGACACCAAATAAATACTGAAATCCACAATCTCAACCGGCGACATGTCCGGCAACAAGAAATGCATTCGAAAAGTCCCTGACTACTGAAACTAAATCAATGGTGGAAACCTCTGCACTAATATCTGCCACGAAGGTCCAATTAAGAAAACAATTTTCCCAGACGTCCGCTAGTCTTTGGGATTCAACCACTTTGCTAGAATGCAATACGATGCACCTCACCACGCAATCTGTGGCATTTTCCGACATAGCCCATAGCACAATAGTCTAGAACAACCCAACACTAGGACAACCAGTCTACATCCCAAATATAATATTCACAATCTTATATACCAAGCAAGGAAATATCCACTCGGGCCTCCAAATCCCAATAATCGCTAAACGGTGCCGATACACACGGTCCACAATAACTACGTAGCCTGTACCCGAGAACTCCCAGTCTCCAACTCCATATAGCACACAAATATTTGTACCTGATCTCAAATTCTATAGTATGAATACATATTACATCTCTAGTACCTAGTCATTCCACGAGAGATATTCTAAGATTTCCCTGTGCCATTAACAACTCAATATCAATAGTCGATCCAACCAGAAAACGTCGCAATACCGCCGAACTTTTATCAGTTTACATCACCTTGCCCTTTTTCTGAAACATATACCCTTATCAAATCACTAGAATAGAAGTACCATTTTTATCTGAAGATTTGTTCTTAAATCATCTGCACCTGCCCGTGCTGCTTAAGAATATAATAACTTTCTATTATGAACTGAACCGTAACCTTACACACACAAACCCCAATCCTTCACAACATATCACATATACTATACCACACTAGGATAACATGAGGACTTTTATCTCCCTTCTGCGTTGCAGACATCGACGCACTCAACTAGTTAAGAACTTTCACTGATCCTATTTAGAAGAAAAATCATTACACACTCCATGCTTCGCATACCTATAGGAAATATACTCACCTTCAAATCACGGTAAAACTCATCAAGAAATCTCTCTCCCAATTTCATTGCACAAGCTAAACTGCCGGGACTGAATCTTTCTACCCGAACCAAGCTAAGCAAGCTATTAGAGCCCAAGAGCCTTGCTGCATAATACCAGTAGAAGCTCATTACCTCGAACAAATATGAAGAATTAATCATATCCTTACCATACCGATTCGGTTTACTATCAGCTATTCCATTTGTCTAATTTCTCTTTTTTTTTTATTATCATCCACTTGATATTTCTCCCTCGCTGTACCATCACGATGCCTCAATCCAGGCTTACCACACGAGACTCGCATCTAGGACCACACCGTCTCAGCCCCATAGGCCACCAAATACTCTCCAACGCTTCTCAGAAATAGCGCGTTCCAGAATACTTTACTTGAAGAACTTTATGTGACTTTGAATTCGTTATAATTACTTTCCAGATACGGATACATAGAATCCCATATTTACATAAATTACCACAAGTCTTGATATTTTCTAAATGAAAACACAATCGCTAGCCACGTACATAACCTTAAGACACCTGATTATTACATGCCAAATCTTGAACACAATAAAACCATTCCAGAGAGTCATTCACTCTTAAACAACTGTAAATTATCTCACTTAACGAACAAAACTACTCGTGACTTATTAGCACTCTAACACCATAGAACATGATCTCATACCAATACAAACAACCATCTTCAGCAGACCTCCCACTGTCATACACATAATAGAACCAATTTAGTCTTTCTGAGTCTGAACTCATACCGCCACAAGTATTGCACTTAACTTTCCAACTAAGAGATACAAAAATATTCTTCACGCGCCCATAACTTGGGATACACATCAAATCACAATAGGAATTAAACACATAACAGTTCATCTATTATCCTACAGACTTTTGCATCATTACCAAAATCACATAGATACACCTCGCAGTACTAATGTACTCATCACATGGATATCCAGTCGTCATTTTGACTAATAAGGACAACACTGAACATATAAGTTCAAAATACTTGCTCGCACAATCAACACCTCGGTGCTCAAGACATAGGAAAAGATTTGGCCTCAAGTACTCTAGACTAGCCTAACATACTCACAATGATTACCTCTTTCCCCTTGATTGGAGAATCACAAGCCATCAAGGAACATACAAAACTGAGCGCTCACGTGCACACATAGACGTGTGGAAGGAATTTCAAGAGTTATATCTCAAGCTGAAACAAGTACGCACGATAAGAATTCCAAGAATGGGAAGATTTTATAAAGGTTCTGCAGTCTCTCGAAGATAAATACAGACATCTCTGTATCGATCCACGAGACTCTACTAAACCTGCTCATGACTCATGAAACCTAGTAACCTAGGCTCTGATACCAACTTGTCACGACCCAATTTCCATACCCGGTCGTGATGACACCTCTCGTGAAGACAAGGCCAGCCAAGTAAACCAATTCGTTTCTTTAACAGTTATTAAACATAAATGAATAGAATAATATTGCTTAATGATATAGCAACTGATATCTACAACCCAACTCAACCCGACCGGGGTTTCACAAGTCACAAGCATCTAAGAAGTAGGAACACAACTACATGGTCATATATATGTATAAAATGAAATCTAAAATTCAAGGTGAAGTCTAGGGCCGCGAACGCTGGTGGTCACCTTGCTCAGCTACAACAGTAATACCTTCAATCCGCTAACAACCTGCCACCGGGTGAACAATACCTGCAACTGCACGCAAGTTGCAGGGAGTAGAGTGAGTAGTTCCAACTTAGTTGTAATAAGAGTATATAGTTACTAAGAGGAAAGAAATCACGTAAGGGCACTCCACCATGCTATATACGACAATATAACTCTTTATAATAAAAACAACAAAACCGCGAAAATCCTTTAGAAAATATCAGTTTCACTTTAAAAACTTCTTTTGAAACTATCCTTTTTTCAACTGTCAAGCATATGAATGCAATATCAGATAGTGCACGTCCGTACATAAATCAGCGCACATCACTCCTTTAACAAATAACACCAGGGTATCTGGTAAACAAGGCAAGTAATAGCATGTATGGCAATGATATATGAATGCTAAATGTCATACCACGTAGTACAAACAGGAACCAATGCATGAATGCAATGAAATGTAAATGATCGCTATGGCGCGCATCTCGATCCATTTGGGTACCCGCGATCACTAGGGTATGTACAGACTCCGGAGGGGCTCCTACAACCCAAGCACAATATCATCATAGCATCGCTGTGGCGTGCAGCCTGACCATCCTCAGTCCAGAATATGCAAATGAGCCACTCGAGCAATGTCACGTAATAGCTTTTAACTCAAAATATCAGAAAAATACAATTTAAGTCTTTAAACATTAGCAATGTGAGTGCACATTTCAAAATAGTATTTAACTGAGGACTAAAATTATTTAATAAGATAAGTATCATGAAAACAATGATAATAACCCTACAGGGTTCATATAACTTTCACGAAGCCCAAAATATGGCAATCAGCCCTATTTAAAATATCATCTAGCAAGTTTCAATCAATTACGCGGTAAAACTAACCGGGATGGACCAAGTCACAATCCCCAATGATGCTCTACCCTATGCTTATTCCTGGAGTGCAAGTCACCACAATACAACACTATAATATGCAAATCCGGGGTTTCAAACCCTCAGGATATCATTTACAAGCATTACTCACCTCAAGACGACCAAAAGTCTAGCTTGCTATGCCCTTGCCTCTCGAATTGGCCTCTTGATGCGATGAATCTGCCCAAATTTAGAGCGAATACATCAGAATATGCTAAGTAAATAATACCTAATCGAAAACAATCAAATTCGTACACAATTCCCGAAATTACCAAAACCTGAGCCCCAAGCCCACATCTCGAAATCCATAAATGTTTACATTAAAATGTTCCTTATCTCACCACGAGTCTCTACATACCAAATTCACAAGAATCAGAGTCCATTTGACCTCTCAAATCCTCAATTTAAAAATCGCAAAACTCAAGCGCTAGTTCTTCCATTCCATCTCAAATCACCAAGTAAATAATGAATTCAATGGTATATTCATACACTCTAACCAAATCTGAGTTAGAATCACTTACCCTAATGAATTTCTTGAAAAACCTTTGAAAAATTTCCAAAATCCGAGGAATGTGGGTAAAAATATCAAATAAAACTCAAAACCTCATATTTATAGAATACACCTCGGATTCCGACAGTGCTCACCGCGCAATAATGACTACGGTCCGCACCCAGGAAGTGCGGTCCGCACAAAAATGTCTGTGGCCGCGCAGGAATTTGACTGCAGTGACATGCTTAAGTATTTAGGCCATTACTTTCGCTACAGATGTCCAAATTACAATTTCTTTAGCGTTCTAGAAACTAGACACGAAGGACTACAAAAGATATGAGCTTCCGAAATAGGACTAGTGACCCTGCAGGTTCTTTTCGTGAGCGGCAGCGCGCCCAGCACGAGTAGGAGCACGGTTCGCGCCACCACTGCTGCCACCTCCTTTTTTCTAAGTTCCGAGGTGTCCGTACTCGCCCAAAACTCATCTGAAACCCACTTGAGGCCCTCGAGACCTCAACCAAAAGAATCAACAAGTCTGAATATACATCACAGACTTAGTCAAGGCCTCAAATCACATCACATATCATCAAAATCAGCAATTATGCATGGATTCAAGCCTACGAATCTATTAAATTTCTAAATTCAACAATCAATCCCGAAACACATCAAAACTAGTCCAAATGACCTCAAATTTTGCAGAAAAGTCCAAAATCACCTAATGAAGCTACTGAAACTCTCAGGACTCCATTCCGACTCTCAGATCTTTCACCTATCAACTGGAAATTGCCAAAATACTAACTTCACCAAAATAAGCTAACTTCTTCACCGGACCTCCAAAATGACATCCGATTGCTCTCCTAAGCCTTAAATCATCCCCTGAAACTAACCGAATCATCAAAATTCAGTTTTGATCCCTCCAACTCACAAGTGAACATCTGGTTGACTTTTCCAACTTGAGACTTTGTAAAAGAGACTAAGTTTCTCATTTCTTAATAAAAATCACTCCAATTAAATTATAATGCTCCCAATACCGATAATGAAACATAAAGAAGCAGAAAATGGGAAGAACGGGGTAGTAACTTACGAGACAATAGGTTGGGTCATCACAAATACACCTTCAGCACAAGTTCTAGGCCATTGACTCGAGACTTTGACTCACAATTCGATTTCTCACCACGCATACTCAAGGATTGCAAAAGATATAGAGTCGAGGGCCCACAAGAAGCTTAGACACAATTGAACACACAATAGTCTGAAAGACCACATGATGATTGAACACAACCAATTGTCTTTGACCATGGGATCAAAGGAAAATGTGTTAGGCCCAAGTGAAGCTTTACTTGAGGTACCCTTAACTATAAAATACCAAAAACAAGAAAAATAAAAACAGACTCAAACCCTTAAGAAGGTTGTCATGCCATCTATCAATGAGAAGAGCCACCCGGTTCACACAAACCTTAGGAAAGAATCGTGGCATTAAGAAAACCAAAGGCTTATTAAAAGCATCAAAAACACCAAAAAAATGGGCTACGAGCAAAAAACCATTTTTTTAATGAATATTAGAAAATAGAATAAATATCTACAAATGAGGAATGAATATACAAGGGGGGATGAATATATACAATAACGTAACTTTATATACAAACCAAAAGGAAGATAAAAAGTATGATGAAAGTAACTGAATGTAAATTTATATATAGACCAATAGAAAATCAAAAGAAAGCGTAAACTAAATCAATCAATATACACAATCATCGAATGGATAAAAGTCGGGCACAATCTCTCAAATAAAAGATGGCATTATCCCCAATGGCAACTAAAGCAAAAATAAGCATAAAAAAGTACAGGGAAAGGATATGAAGACTCCCTAAGCCGTGTTTGTCTACATGGGATCATCACTGGTCCTCGAATCCTCTGTATGCGACTCTCAGACTGGTTCTTGGTATCCTGTTGCTCTGCTACTAGGACTGGGGCCTAGACCTAGACATATTGTGACTTAGGTACATCTTGTGGTTGAATAGAGGAAACCTCTGGTGGGTCCACTAACTGGATGATTGCCTCATCTGCACTAGGGAGCTTCCTCTTCTTCCTAGGAAGCCTCTGGGTCTGCTCCTGCTGTGGCTCTTCTGTCGGAGCTGGATCCTCAAATAGCATGTCTAAGAGTAGTTGGTCTGCCTTCAGCTTGTCCACATCTATTCTAAGCTCCTTCACAGACTCCTTGGAAGCTTGTGTTTTGCGTAGTTTCCTGTGTTCCCTAGCAAGCTCCTTCAAAGACTTGTTGTGTGAATCCACTGCCTTAGAAAAGACATCCTGAGTAATGATGATCTTTTCCTGGTTCTCCAGGATCTTCTTCAACATCTCCTCAATGGGCTGTGGAATCTATGCTGATTGTGGTGCTGACTAAGCCGCAATGGAAGAAGACAGTGTAGACAACTTGGATGATACAGCTGACATCCAATTATTCAAGCTATGAAGTGCTTGGCTCAGCTGGTGGGCCGTGATAGGATGGGCCACGGAAGACGGAATCCTCGGGCCAGCTAAAGTAGAAGGAATAGCAGTAGTAGAAGGTCCCGAAGAAAACTCAATGGTGGTGGAGGTAGGCTCAGTGGAAGTGGGCTCAGCGGAGGGCTTTACTTCAACCAGCTCTTCAAACTGGCTAGTTGGAGTAGAGGCAGACAACTTATAATTCTTATCCTTGGGGTTGTCTGGCCACTTCAAACTGTACCACAAAAACGGAGCCACATATTTGACCTTGGTATTAAAAGGTCTCTTCTCCACTCTTAGGCCCGAAAATACATAGTAAGGGTTTTGGGAAAAGGATAGTTCCGGTCATGCTCATGCCCTACTGCAGAAATGATGTGAGACATAACATTGCCCACATTGATAGTGTATCCAGTCATAATATATGCAATAAGAACAGCCCGGGCAAGTGGAATAGTCTGAAAATGGGTAGTGGGGTCAAGCCAAGTGCACACAAAATTCAACCACCACCTAGCCTCAAAGTTAAAGATCATCCGAAATATTTTGTCCCTGCTTGTAACCACTCTGAAACAGTACCCGAGATTTCCAGGTATGAAGATAACCATAGACGAACATCTTCGCATATTGCCAACTTTTCATTCTAAAGGGTCTCATCTTCTTTATTGAACCCCAAGCATTCATTGAGTGCCTTCCCAGTAAATACCACCTTTTTGTTCTGCACTCTTAGTGCCCTTCAAGATGTGGTCCACATTGCTATAGAAATCATTGACCATGTGCTCATTCTCCTTTACACATTCACTCCGAAAATGCGCCTAACCCACTCGAGTTTGAAACTGTCTATGCATATTTGGGTGTAGGGGTAGAAGGTCTCGCTCAATAAAACTCCTCTCAAGAATAAGCTTTCGCAGTGTCCACCATTCCCAAAACTTGTGGAATGCTACTTGACTGCCGAACCTATCCTCCCAAGCTATAGGATTTCTAGTTTGGTATACACCCCTAACCTGAGGTTCACCACCCCCTGTACCTCTCTAGTTCCTTGAACCTCCTCCTCGCCTCCTTCTGCACTCTCCCCAGACAAATAAGTTGTGGGGGTGGTGGAGTAGTCCCCACTACCGGATGTCGAGCCCTCAGATGACTCATGCACAACATTGATTGGCTGTTGGATAGTGGGTGATGGAGGAGCAATATCATCACTCAGTCTAAACCTTTCGGGCCAGTCAGGGACATGAGTGGGAATGAAATCTGAAGATAGATCCTATGTAAGCACGTACTCACTCCCCGAAGAATGAAAAGCAGCTCCGTCTGCAGCTTTTATTAGCTACCTTGTCTTTCTTATGATTCCCCGAACTTGGGGAGTGAATTTAATCATCTTGCCTTTGCCTCCCCGGGAGAACTCACCTCTGCCAGGTTGTTTGGAGCCCTTTCCTTGTTTTACATTGTCTGCAAGCACACATATCTAACACTATTAGTCTAAGCACAGACAGTGAAATAGATGAAAAATGAATTGTAGAATAGAAGCCTAAAAGTTGAGAACATGTTGCAGACACAATGCACCGCGACCTGCACAAAGAGGAGTGTGGCCACACTGGAGGCATTGCGGATCACGCAAAATCCACCGCGATCTGTATTAGGATAGGGTCTAGAAAACCAACTCTCTTAATCTCTCCACCGCGGCCCGCACAAAGTGGTATTACAGTGGGCCAGCGCGAACCACACAAAATGCAATGCGGACTCACTTGGCAAGAAGTCACTTTCCCATGAAATCAACACCGCGCTCCGCATAAAGTGGTACCACGGACCGCATCAGTGCACCGCAGACCACACTAAAGCGACCGCGATCCGCAGAGGGTGCTTAGTTTAGGCACTGTGTTAGGGTTAAAAAATTTTTTTTTTTGAAATATTGTTCAAGTCATCACCTACTTTGTCCCTACTCAATTTCCCACTCATTACGCCTATCAAGCACACAAAAACCAGCATTTAGATCTAACCTAAGCTAATCAAATAGATAATAAAAAATGGGAAGAAGTAGAAGCTATGGGCTAGTGGTCATGAAAATAAAATGAAATAATAAAATTAAACAAAGAAAAATTGATGAAATGTTACCAGATGTGAAGATGGAATGCAAGTATTCAATCTAAACAAGAGTTTTTATGCAATAGAGAAGGTGAATAGTAACTTTTAGGGTTCTGAGTGTTAAAATTTTGAAAAGTGTAACCGGTGACTCCTAAGGTCTATTTATAGAAAACTAGTGGGACCCAACTTTGCCTACCAGCGCGGCCGTACAAAATGGACCACGGACCATTCAAGGTTTGTTTAGAAAAGGTTTGAGAAGGCAACCTCTACGGTCCGCACAAAATAGACCGTGACTGCGGAGGTCCACTGCGGATCGCACTAAAGGGGATGCGGCCGCAGTGGCAAACATTTCACCAGTGCGGATCGCACAAAGTGAAATGCGGCTACATTGGCAACTTCAGAGACTATTCAATTTCTCGAAAATGTTTTGCACTGCATCAACACAATCCCTACAATATCTCAAAACCAATTAGTCCAAAAATAAAACCTAATCTACAAAGAAAATCAAAGAACACAAGAAGAAAAACACATGGGTTGCCTCCCAAGAAGCGCCTGATTTAACGTCGCTACACGATGCGGGTTACTATAACATCATTTCAATGAACAACAACCACCACATGGCTATCATCAAACTTCCCAAGATAATTCTTGACACGATGACCATTCACTCTAAAAACTTCACCACTTTTGTTCTTCAAATCTAGATCACCAAATTGGGTCACACACAAAACTTCAAATGGACCACTCCACTTAAATTTTAGCTTTCCCGGACAACCTTAGACGAGAATTGAACAAGAGGATGAAATCAGCAACATTGAACTCCTTTCCATGAGCATATTTGTCATGAAGGTACTTCATCTTATCCTTGTACAAGGATGAACTAGAGTATGCATGTAACCAGAATTCATCAAGTTCACTGAGTTGTTCAACACAAAGATTAGCTGCAACATCCCATTCCAAATTAGACTTCCTCAAAGCCCACATAGCCTTGTGCTCCAATTTGACTGATAAGATACATGCTTTCCCAAAGACCAACCAGTATGGTTATATACCAATTGGGGTCTTGTAAGCGGTCTGGTAAGTCCATAGAGAATTATTTAACTTTTTAGACCAATCGGTCCTGTTGACGTTGATAGTTTTGGACAAAATGCTCTTGATCTCCCTATTAGACACCTCAACCTGGCCACTTGCTTGAGGATGATAAGGTGTAGAGTCTTTGTGATTGACACCAACTTAGAGAGAAATGTATCAAAAGCTCTATTGCAAAAATGCGATCCTCCATCACTAACCCGACGTCTACCAAACCTTGAGAAAATGCTCTTCTTTAGAAATGCCACCACACTCCTAGCTTCATTGTTAGACAAGGCCACGACCTCAAACAACTTTGACACATAATCAACCACTATAATGATGTTGGTGTTACCACACGAGCTAATAAAAGGTCCCATAAAATCGATACCCCATACGTCAAAGATATCCACTTCAAGAATTGTGTTTAGAGGCATCTCATCTTTCTTGGAAATCCTGTCCACTTGTTGACATTGATCATATCTTTTCACTAGATCAGTTGTATCTTTGAAAAAGGTTGGCCAATAAAAGCCACAACTCAAAACATTCGAAGATGTCCTCACCCCGCCATGATGGCCACCATAGGGTGAGGAATGACAAGCCTCCAATATACTCAATTGTTCTTCTTCTGAGACATGCAATCGAATCATAACATCCGTGCAAATCTTGAACTAATATGCTTGTAACAATAAAAATCCAATCTATCCCGCTTGAGCTTCTTCCTTTGGTTAGAAGAGAGCTCATATGAGATTATTCTGGTCACAAGATAATTGGCCACATCGACAAACCAAAGCATATCATGTATTGAAACAGCAAGGAGTTGTTCGTCGAGAAATGAATCATTGATCTCAAGGCTATTACAAGGCCTCCCCTCCTCCTCCAAATAGGACAAGTGGTCTACCACTTGATTCTCACTACGTTTTCGGTCCATAATTTCTAGATTAAACTCTTGAAGAAGTGGCTCCCATCTCATCAATCTCGCCTTCGAGTCTTTCTTTGTCATCAAATACCTAAAGGTGGCATGATCGGTGTGCACAATGACTTTAGCCCCTATAAGGTAAGGTTGTAACTTTTCCATTGCAAAAACTATAACCAACAATTCTTTCTCGGTGACTGTGTAGTTCGTTTGAGCTCATTCATGGTCTTGCTTGCTTAGTACACTGGATGAAACATCTTGTTGATCCTTTGGCCCAAAACAGCCCCAACCACAATGTCACTAGCATCGCTCATGATCTCGAAAGGCAAGCTCCAATTTGGTGCGGTAATGATGGGGGTAGTGGTCAATTTGTGTTTAAGAAGCTCAAAAGCCTCCTGCACTACTCATCAAAGACAAATTTAGCATCCTTCTCTAGCAACTTGCACAAAGTATTTACTACCTTAGAAAAATCTTTAATGAACCTCAGCTAGAAACCTGCGTGCCTAAGAAAACTCCCCACCCCTTTGGTAGAAGCAGTGTGAGGAATTCATGAAATCACCTCTATCTTGGCTTTATCAACTTCAATTCCTCGCTTTTAAATTTTGTGACCTAACATAATACATTTTTCTACCATAAAATGGCATTCTTCCCAATTGAGAACAATATTAGTTTCTTCACATCGGGCCAAGATTCTATCCAAATTTCCTAAGGACTCTTCGAAGGAATCACCAACAACACCAAAGTAATCCATAAAGGCCTCCAATATGTCTTCCACCATGTTGGTGAAATGGACATCATGCAATATTGGAAGGTCGCCGGAGCATTGCACAACCCGAATGGCATCAGGGAAAAGCAAATGTACTATATGAGCATGTGAAAGTGGTCTTCTCTTGGTCCTCTAGGCAATTAAGATTTGATTATAGATCGAATACCCATCCAGAAAACAATAAGTTCGCACTGCAAGGCGATCAAGCATTTGATCGAGGAGTGTCAAGGGAAAATGATCCTTACGGGTCACTTAATTTAGCTTCCAATAGTCCATGAAAACTCTCCACCCGATAATGGTTCAAATGGGAATAATCCCATTATTGTCATTTGTCACCACAGTCATCCCACCTTTCTTTGGCACACATTACACCAAAGAAGTCCATGAGCTATTGAAGATTCGATACACCACAATCGCATCAAGCCACTTGATAACTTCTTTCTTCACCACCTCTTGCATTACCTCATTGAGCTTCCTTTGATGTTGTAAGGAAGGCATTGCATCATCTCTAAGATAATTTTATGCATGCAAAATGCGGGGCTTATTCCTCGAATGTCCACCAGAGTCTATCTAATTGCCCTTTTTTGCCTTTGAAGCACCTCCAAAGTGGCCTCAACCTGCATGTTAGTAAGGCAAGAAGAAAGAATAACTTGTAGAGTTGAATTAGAGCCCAAGAATTCATACATGACGTGTGGAGGAAGTGGCTTCAACTCTAACACTGGTGGCTCCTCTATTGATGGTTTGTTGGTGGAGTCTTTTGGTTTTCAAGATGCAAGGACAATTTTCTTGGATCATAGGAATAAGAGCCCATACCGTGCAAAGCATTTACACACTCCACTCTACTAGCATCATCATCAACATCAAGGTTTAGAAGCATGACCTCAAGGGGATCCTCCATATTAATTATAGAACTTGTGTCATCCAATATCACAACTGTAACAATGTCCATAAATCAGCACCTCGGTTCTATTGGGCTGCTTCATGGATTTGGAAACATGGAAGACGACCTTCTCATCTCCCACTCGGAAAGATAGCTCACCCGTTTCAACATCAACCAATGCCTTCCCCGTTGGAAGTTAAATGTCTTCTTAGAATAATTGGGACTTCAAAGTCCACTTTACAATCCAAAATGATAAAGTCGGCTCACAATATAAACTTGTCCACTCGGACAAGCACATCATCAATTATGCCCAAAGGTCTCTTCATCACTCGATCTACCATTTGAAGTATCATTGAAGTTGGCCTAGGTTACCCAATTCCCAAAGTCTTGAAGGCTGAATAAGGCATCAAATTTATGCTAGCCCCCAAGTCACAAAGGACCTTGGCAAAATACATACAATCGATAGTTCAAGGGATACTGAAAGCTCTGCGGTCTTCAAGTTTTGGGGCCATAGAATAAACTATAGCACTCACTTGATGAGTCATGTTAATTGTTTCACACTCCATCGACCTCTTTTTTGTCACCAAATCCTTCATAAATTTTGCATAGCCCAATATATGTTCAAGGGCTTCCACCAAAGGCACATTGATTGTAAGTCTCATCATCATTTCAATGAACGTTTTGTATTGGTTGTCACTCTTTTGCTTTGCTAACCATTAAGGATAAGGCAGAGGTGGCCTAGGCAAATGTGCATTGGCTTTGGGCACCATCGGCTCGGGCATGTCAATCACGTATTCCCTATATGGGTTCACGGCAGCTTGAGTTTCCATCTCAGCCTTATCAATATCTATCCTCACTTCATATTTCATATTGTTCTTAACCATATATTTAACTATCAAAGGACACACATCTTCTTGGAACCAAAAATCATCATCTACAACTTGCTTTTCTTTCGAGGCATTCACATTACCGCCTCTCCCGCTTCTTGTTGTAACCTCCATCACATGATTGTTCCCACTCTTTGTGTTCACTATTATATCACTTGGTAGAGCACCCTCAGGGCGAGTATTTAACGATTAAGAGATTTGGCCAATTTGCACCTCTAAATTCCTGATAGAGGTATTGTGGGAAGCCAATTGAGCATCGGAATATTGGTTCTTCTTCATCATTTGTTCAAACATCATTTCTATTCTTCCCATATCATTACCCGAAGAACTACACCCTTGAGATTGAAACGGAGGCGGATTGTTCAGTTGTTGGTACATCGGGGGCCTTTGAAAGCATTGCCCTCGGTTGCCTTGGTTTCCATTGTTGTTCCATCCGCCTTGACCATTGTTGTTCGAATTGTTGTTATTACCATTCCAATTCCCTTGGTTGCCTTGATTGTTGTTTCCCCAATTACCACCTTGGTTGTTTGTTGTACCAATTACCACCACTATATTGTTGATTTCCCCAATTGCCTTGGGTCGCCATTGTTAGTTTGAAGAGTTGCCTCTATTACCTTGAAAATTATTCACATATTGTAGCTCTTCATTTGGTTTAACATAACACTCATTTGAAAAGCCACCACCATCATTATATTGATCACAATTTTTTTGAGATTGTTTCCCTCTTTGCCTTCTCTTAAACATATTCACTCCTTTCATGGAATTGACTTGGTGAGGATTTTGGATTTGTTGCAATTGCGCCTTCACCAATTGATTTGTAGTAGTAGTAAGCTCGATTATAGCTTGACCGTGATCATGCAATTCTTTGTGCAAATGGATGACCGTGGGGTCACCTTGGGCACATTCTCTTTACTTTTCCATGCCGAAGAAGTGTGGGCAATTTCATCCAAAATATCACAAGATTCGTTGTATGGAAGCTTCATAAAATTGCCTCCATCCAATTGGTTCACAATGCATTGATTGGTTGTATTGATACCCCGATAAAAGGGTTGTTGACTCATCACTTCCGTTATATCGTTATTAGGGCACTCTTTTACCATAGTCCTAAACCGCTCCCATATCTCATGCAAAGGTTCCGTTGGTTCTTGCTTAAATACCAATATCTCATCTCAAAGTGCCGCTATATGCCTGAGTGAGAAGAACTTAGTAATAAATTTATCCGCCAACTCATCCCAAGTTGTGATAGAATGATTGGGGAGTCTCTCTAACCAATCCAATGCTTTCCCTCGAACTGAAAATGGGAAAAGTCTCAACCTAAGAGCATATTCGAACACATTCATTTTCTTGCTCCCCCAACATGTATCTACAAACCACTGAGATGTTTGTAGGCATTTTGGTAGGTGGCACTTGTAAAATAAAGAGAATGATTTTTCCTAATCGACTCTCTCGAGACCAAATGGGTAGGCAAATTAGTCAAGCAACTAGGGTTCAAGTATGGTGATTACTCCCTTGAGGTTTAACCCGTTAATTGGGACTATCATTTCTCATGAGTCTATCCAAATTCCTTGTTGGGTCTATTTTGGAGACTTAGTCTCTCTTTCTCAAGAACAGTCCAATCCACAAAGCATAAATACGTGTTTGCAACCACCAATTCATGGATTAAAATACAAAATCAACCCAAATAGCAAACACCCATAGTCAATCTAACCCAGATGGCAAACCCATTAATTACCCATACTAAGGTTGAGCCATAACCCTAGCTAATGGGTTTAACTACTCATGCTTGAAGAAGAAAATGAAGAAATAGATGAAGAACAAGACATATTAATTAGATGCTAAATAAAAATAGAAGAATATATCGTTAATTTGAAGCTAAGATGCCAAAAATGGCTCCAAATGATGTTCTCACAAGTACAGCTACGTTTAGGACTTAACTGATAACATGAAAATGGTAAAATGCTTTATTTATATTAGTCTGGAAAAATTGGACAAAATACCCCTGCAGGGTAAGTGCGGGCCGCATGAAATGGATCGCGACTGTACTAGGCTCTTTGACGTCAATTCTGGGCTCTCTGAACTTGGGCTCCGCAGGTCGCGCAAAATGTACCACGACCGCGACCGCGGAGGCAACTATCGCGGTACGGACAATCACGACCGTGGATCACATGGCTTAGACTTGGCATAATTCCATCTCTCTGAATCTCTTGTTCGTGGACCGCACAAAAAGTTAGTGCGGTCGAGGAGCCTTTACCGTAGATCGCTAAATACATACCATGGACGCTTGAGCTGAAGCCCACTTTTATCAACTCTCTGAACCATCTAGTGCGGTTGCATTCAACTTTAAGCGGTCCGCTGTAGGCTTGTTTGACCTCAGTTTACTTGGTCTTTGATACTTGAGCAAGTTCTACTCTTTTGAGTCGATCCTTGACATTTCGTCACTTTGTCAATCAAACTTGTAAGAACAACTTATAAGCCTTTTAGGAGTATTTTGTAACAATTTATATTCAAAAAATAGGCAAGGAGGAGCATAAAACACGTTAAAATCCCTACTTATCAATGGCTACTCGGGGTATAATCAAATGTTAATTACTCTAGAGGACCAAGAGAAGACCACATTCAGCTGCCCATATGGTACTTTTACTTTCTCCTGGATGTCATTTGGGTTGTGGAATGCTATGGGAACCTTCCAACGATGCATTATGGCTATTTACACACATGGTGGAAGATATATTATAGGTCTTTATGGATGATTTTAGCATGGTAGGTGATTCATTTGAAGAGTTTTTGGAAAATTTGGATAGAGTCTTGGCCCGATATGAAGAAACTACAATTGGAAAAAATGCCATTTCATGATTGAAGAGGGTACAGTGTTGGGCCACACAATTTCTAAGCATGGGATTGAAGTAGAAAAATCCAAAATTAAGGTTATTTCAAGGCTCCCCCCCCCCCCCAGTTCCGTCAAAAGTGTGAGGAGTTTTCTTAGGAACATGGGGTTTTACCACAGGTTTAAAAATGATTTCTCGAAGATGGTAAACCCATTTTGCAAGTTGCTAGAGAAAGATGCTAATTTGTGTTTAATGAGACATGCATGGAGGCCTTTGAACTTTTAAAGCTTAAGTTGACCACTGCCCCAATCATTACCGCACCATGTTGGAGCTTACCCTTCGAGCTCATGTGCCACAAAAGTGATGTAGTGATTGGGGCTATTTTGTGTCATAAGGTTAATAAAATGTTCTATCCAGTGTACTACACAAGCAAGACCATGAACGAGGCTCAAAGGAACTACACAGTCACCGAGAAAGAACTGTTGGCCATAGTTTTTGCCATGGAAAAGTTTCGACTGTACCTTATGGGGGATCATGCCACCCTTATGTATTTGATGTGAAAGAAAGACTCCAAGTCAAGATTGATGAGATCGATTTTACTACTTCAAGAGTTTGATTTGGAAATAGTGAACCGAAAAGGTAGTGAGAACCAAGTTGCGGATCATTTGTCCCGCTTGGAGGAGGAATGAATGTCGTGTGAGGTCCTAGTGATTAATGATACATTCCCCGATGGGCAATTATTTTATGTGTCAATGTGTTAGATGCCATGATTTGCGTACATTGCTAATTTCATTTGTCACTAGCATCATCCCGTGAGAGCTCTCTTCTAACCAAAGGAAGAAGCTCAGATGATAGTCTGTACTTCTATTGGGATGGGCCATACTATTTTAAGATTTACACGGATGGTGTGATTTGAAGGTGTGTCCCAGAGGGAGATCATTTTAGCATACTAAAGGCTTGTCATTCCTCTCCCTATGGCGGCCATCATGGAGGGGTGAGAACGGCTTCGAAAGATTTGAGTTGTGGTTTCTACTGGCCAACCTTGTTCAAAGATGCAAGTGATCTGGTAAAACGGTGTGATCAATGTCAACGAGCGGGTGGTATTTCTAAGAAAGATAAGATACCTCTAAACATAATTCTTGAAGTTGATATCTTTGATGTATGGGGTATCGATTTTATGGGCCCATTTGTTAGCTCGTATGGTAACACTTACATTCTTGTAGCGGTTGATTATGTGTCAAAATGGGTTGAGGATGTGGCCTTTCCCAACAATGAAGCTAGAAGTGTGGTGGTATTTCTAAAGAAGAGCATTTTTCACAAGGTTTTGTAAACCTCGAGAAATCATTACTGATGGAGGATCACATTTTTGCAATAGAGCTTTTGATGCCTTGATCTCCAAGTATGGTGTCAATCACAAAGTCTCTACACTTTATCATCCTCAAGCAAGGGGCCAAGTTGAAGTGTCTAACAAGGAGATCAAGAGCATTTTGTCTAAAACGGTTAACGCCAATAGGACTGATTGGTCTAAAAAGTTAGATAATGCTATATGGGCTTACCAGACCACTTACAAGACCCTAATTGGTATGTCGCTGTACCGATTGGTATTTGGGAAAGCATATCACCTACCAGTGGAATTAGAGCATAAGGCCATGTAGGCCTTGAGGAAGCTTAATCTTGAGTGGGATGTTGCGGCCAATCTTCGTGTTGAACAAGTCAAGGAACTTGATGAATTCCGGTTCCATGCATACTCTAGTTCGTCCTTGTATAAGGACAAGAGAAGTACCTTTATGACGAACATGCTCGTGAAAAGAAGTTAAAAGTTGGTGATTTGGTTCTATTGTTCAATTCTCGTCTAAGGGTGTTTCTGGGAAAACTCAAATCAAAATGGAGTGGACTATTTGAAGTTGTGTGTGTGACCCCATTTGGTGCTCTAGATTTGAAGAACAAAATTGGTGAAGTCTTTAGGGTAAAATGGAACCGTGACAAGCATTATCCTGGTAAGTTTGATGATAGCCATGTGGTGGCTGTTGTTCATTTCAAATGATGTGATGGTAACCCGCGTCGTGCACTGACATTAAATCAAGCTCTTCTTGGGAGGCAACCCATGTGTTTTTCTTTTTATTTTCATTGATTTTCTTGGTAGTATAGGATTAATTTTTAGGCTAACTAGTTGTGAGTTTTGCAGGGATTGAGTTGATGTAGTACACAACATAATTAAAAAATTGTTCAGTCTCTGAAGTTTGTAGTGTGGCAGCACTACCGTAAGGCCCTAGAAAATTTCGCTAAGGAATATAGGATTCTATGGTGCCACGTAGGCTAATTATTATATTTTATGTGCTATGAACATGATGGACATCAATTAGACTTGATAAATATGAGTATGAGTCTTATGGTAAGTGGTATGAGGTCCAAATGGAAGCCCAAGTGTAAGCCAAATGGGAAAATTTTCGAAATAGGCCAAAATTCCAAATGGATTCGCATATAGCTCCACTTCAAATGATCATATATCTTTATGTATAAGGTTTTATGTGGTGTATAGCATATCAAATGAAAGCCCATTGAGTCTAGTTTCCAACGCTTCAAACCGTTCGTCATTTGGACATTCCTACACAAAGTTATGATCAAATTACCAAAGGCTGGAAAATGCTGTCTTGTGTCAAATGTGCGACCGCATTCCTGTCGCATTGTTAACTTTGCGGTCGCATTTCTACCGCAAATTGAACCCGAGAAGCCCAGTTAATTCTTCTATTTTTATAGCCCGACCCCATTTCAATATATAGGCTTTGGGGTTCATTTTGGGGTCATTTCTTAGTGATTTTAGAGAGAGGTGAGAGCATTTTAGAGAGAGAAGGAGGAACCCAACATCCAAATCATCCAAATCTTGCATCAATCTTCAAGAATCAAGAACCCAATAGCAAGTTCTTCATCTAAGAGGTAAGATTCTATACCCTAGGGTTTAATTTCGAGTTTGGTGTATAAGATGAGTTATTGAGGTATGATTCTTGGGTTTATTAGTATTGTGTATACATGCATGTACAACTTAGGTTTATGGGAAGATTGTTTAACTTAAATAACTAAAGATTGGGTTAGGGAATGAAGGAAGTCTTAAAAAGGGGATTCGAAATCAAGATGCTCAACTAGTGTTTGATAAATTGTTCAAATGAGCTAGTTTCATGAATATCTTTCTAATATGTGTTTAAATTTGTTATGTTTCATAGTAGATTGGAATTGCTAGAGTTTTTGGAGTGTTGTAGTAACTTAAGGAAAGCTCAATCGAGGTATGTATGGCTAACTTTGATTCTTGTGAAATCGCCCTTATCCGTGCAATTCGTTTGGCATGTGTTAATTTGAGAGATTGTGTGTAATTTGTTGATTTTGTTGTTGGGTATCTAATTGATGTTAAACTACATGTGGTGTGGTATGAAATATGAATTGAAAGATAACAAGGGAATTGGAATTGGTGAAGAATTGTGAATAATGGTTATGATGGCCTTTATGGCACCTTGTGGAAAAGAAACGAAACACTTGAGAATTGGTTTATTGTGGAAAGAGACGAAGCACTTGAATTGTGGAAAATTGTTGAACATACTTGTGTGAATATTTTTGATTATGGAAATATTGTAACTTGGTTGTGATATTGGCTTGATAAGTAATTGAGAACATGGAACAATGTGCAAGTTGCTTAGTTGAACTTGTTGAAATTGTGTGTAGTACCTTATCTGCTGTTTGAAATTGTTGTGTTTTAAACTGTAAGGCGGGGTCGTGTTGCGCGCCGCAACGTGAGGAAATAAGGTGTGGGTTGGGGTGATAAGGGTGGCCGAGGTAATAAGGGTGGTCATGGGCAATAAGGATGGAAAGCGATCGAAATCGCTATTGAAAATTGATACAAAAATCAATGATGTGAAATTGTGAAAGGAGACAGGCAGGAGAGTTTGCAACCTGGGGGCACTGATTGCCCCTATGTTTGACTACTTGCAATTTGTGTGGTTGATTGGTTGTTGTTCTATTTGTTTACCTTGAACGTGTTTGTGTTGAGGCTTATCTGAAATGAGTAAAAGGTGGAAAACATGGTTGGCCGGCTTGATTAGTTTTGATGTAATTTAATGGCTTGAGTTTACTTGGGACAAAGTTTGTCCATACATACCAGTACAATTCAAATGTACCGACGTCCCTTTTGCCGGGGATGCTACATTCGTATTATGATTGTAGGTGAATCAGTAGCAGGTACTTCAGCTCATCGGCAGTAGCATCCTTCATCTTCCACTGCCCATTTTGGTGAGCCCCTTTCCTTTCGGGGCCCTACGTGGCTCATGCCACTCTTGTTTAGACTTTATTTTGATTTTTTGTAAGGTATAGCCGGAGCCTTGTTACCGGCAAGTATTGTATCGTCCTTTGTATCCTAGAGGTTCCGTAGACATGTAAACTGTGGGATTCGAGGCTCATGTATATATTATGTTGGGCGTTGTAAAAACCGTAAACTTGTTAATGAATCACTCGCATGGTTATGTTTGTATATTGTGAAATCAGTTATAATTGGTAAGGTATTTGGTTAATGAGAAATAATCAACACAGGGGTAACACATGGGAATGAAAGCCACCCAGGTCCGCTTGACTGGGGCTACCTAGTCAGGCGCCGGTCATGTCCCTCGATTTGGGGCGTGACAAACTTGGTATCAGAGCCTAAGGTTTTTAAGTGTCCTAGGATGTCTCGGAGCCGTGTCTAGTAGTGCCCTTCTTATCGGTGTGTTGTCGACCACATCATATAAGTTGGGGGCTGCACGGGCATTTAGGAATTTACCCATTTCTTTGATATTCCGGATCGTGCGATATGGCTCAAGATATGGAGCTAATTTCCTCTCTAAGTATTAACCTCAATATTGGTAATTTTGATACCATAATCTGTGAATTTGAAGCATGCAAGGTGAGATTTATCTCACCATTAAGTCCAAGTGGATCATCCAAGGACTTGTTAGAAGAATGTGTTGAGCCATGGAGTGATTGGTAGAACTTGTTGTTAAGGAGAGTACCCTTGTTCCTACTAATGTCACTGCACCACCAGATCATGTAGTATATCATCGGTATGTACGGCTAAAACCCCGTCTCTTAGAAATTAAGCTTCCATGGTGTCCGCGTAAATGTTGTAGGTTTAAAATATAATTTATGTAGTACCCGTTTTGTTATGTTAAGCGAATTATTGGTGTGAAAATATATGTGGGAGGTACTTCTTCATTTGTTTAATATATTATTCTTGGTAGATGAGGATATGTAAAGAATGTGAACTATGTGCTAAAATGTCTTGACTTCAAGTCAAGTTTGAATTGATATTTTGATGCCAAATTTTGTGAGAAAACTTGTTATGGTTGATTCTTTCAAAATGTTGTTATGTGTACCAAAGGTATTTGTTTGATTGCATCTAGTCGTTGGTAATGTATAAAGATGTTTGGAAATGAAGTAAGTGACTGTGGAAATGTGGTAAGACTAGATGTTGGACTCTAGTTGTGTTTGATACTTTACATGAATTGGTGATGTGACCCGATTTTGTGAAAGATGCATTCCAATATGATCAATGTGCTATTATTGACAACTTAAAATGGGTGCAAGGGGTATGAATCACGTATTGAAATGTGAAGGCCTTAAATTAAAATTGAAGCAGCATATATTAAATAAAACTGTGTGAAGTCCTATTTGCATAGAGATGTTGAAATAAGTCAAATGTTTTTGAGAAATAGAGTATAGACAATGTGTCAAGAACTCGAAATGAAATTGTACATGGCAATATTTGTGACATGAGAGAATATGAAATGGATTATGATGTTGATGTGAAATATG
This sequence comes from Nicotiana noctiflora, assembly GCA_032618575.1. NCBI lineage: Eukaryota > Viridiplantae > Streptophyta > Magnoliopsida > Solanales > Solanaceae > Nicotiana > Nicotiana noctiflora. The sequence continues at coordinate 240,987 of JASVEL010007335.1, forward strand.
CGGAAATGATGTGAAATGTGGGGAAGAAGAGACTGTGTTATGGAATGTGGCCTAGTGCCAAGACTGATGTGATAATTATGGCCCCAAGAGCCGACGGACAAATATACGAGAAAATGGCATGATTCTTTTATTTGATAATGTGGTGATCATTTAAAGTGTTTGATTCGTAATTGTGATTTCCTTATTATTGTATGAAGCGTATAGGTGAATAATTTTATATGTGAACCCTATGGAAGGGCTACGAAATGCAACCTAGAGGTATGGAAATTATGTAAAGAAAAAAAAACTATGTGATCCATTTTATTTGGTAATGTGGCGATTGTTTAAACTTTTTGTTAAACCCTTATGATTTCTTTGCCCTTGCATAGATATGTTCTTAAAAAGAATCTAAATTACAAAACAGTTCATGCACATGCACCTACTCTTTAAATGAGACGTATTGTTTACAAAGTCTCCCTATCAAAGTTCTATTGTTTACAACCTCCTATGGAATTGAGCTGTATAATTATGTTCCAGAATTGAGTTATAGCACTATTGATACTTCCTACTTGCTTTTTCTAAATTCTTAACAAAGGACTATTCCCGATGAATTTCTTTTAGAAATGCCTCATTTAAATTGACAACATCTCGCTCACTTGTGCCTATACATGCACCATCGTAAAGTTTGTACATGTGGTGTCAAGTTCCATGCAAAGAATCCAAGATTTGTGATCCTTCTCGAGTCACTCTTTTACTTAGTTGTGTGTGTCTTATATGGCTTGATCATTCAATCTACTCTCTTACCAGTATCATCATGAGACCCTTTCACTGTCTAGTAACATATATGCACATCTCAGTGCCTATCATATGAGTTCATATCAATCAAAATGGTCACCGTGTGCATAAAGTCTCTCCGAAAAAAAAAATTGAGATCCTCACATCCCCATCATAGATATCTTGTGTCGCCATGGTTTTCGTGCCCACTAGGAACATCCCGCAGTAAGTAGCTCACTCTGTCCTAGTATTGTGGTTGCTCGTGGCATGGTCATGTATTGCAGTGGGGAGTTAATATAGTAGAAGTGTGTCCAGCTTATAACTAATGATTATTTTCTGATTATGTCTCCACAATGTGTTAAATATATTCTTTCTTTAGTGAATTCATTGTGCTAGTTCCTTACACATGTACGACAACCATAAAATAAGATGTCCTTCTATGTATCACTATGACACTTCCTTTTTCAAGTCAAAACCTATAGAGATCTCATCATGAACGTCTGCAAACCTTCAGGGATTATTGTGCACTGTCTCATTGTGTTTGGTTGTCTTCACACCCTCAACTTCTAGAATCATGGACTATGTCATTGTCATGTGTGGAGAGTTTTACTACCCTTGGTATCTCACCTTCTTGGCTAGATATGAGTGTTATTTGCCTTCCCCCTGGAGCGTCGTGTTAACTATTATAACCATCTAACCAATTCATGATTTTGTCCCAATATCAAGATTTCCTAGCTATTGAGTTTCACTCGTGAAAGGTTGAGATTAAATGACTTCGGATTTTTGTACATATCATGAACATGTTGATTTGAATGAAAAAATGGTCGTAATTTTTTAGTTTCCTCATATAAGATCAATTACCAAGAAGTGTTAAGTTTTCTAGAATATGGTAATCTCATAAGCGTTCAATTCTTTTCATCCTTATAGGGTTGTGGCATAGATTCTGTGCGTCAAGTAATGTTAAGAGTGTAATTCAACTTCGTGTATTTTGAATCCCATATCACATTCAAAGTGCTAGTGTATTCCTATTCGGGGTCGACGGATTTTCCCTACCCTTTAGAAAATGAGTGGTTCACGTACTTGAGTATTCCTCCTTAATGATTCCTATTTCCCATGTACTACTTACTCCTATGCCTCATTTGTGTATTAATTAAGGTAGTCACAGTGATTAACCATGTCAGTTTTGTTAGTAGTAACATTTCATGTCTTTTAGTATACGACCTCATAAAGTGCTCTACCCAGTGCATTAATGGATTCCTGGAGAACTCCAGCCTGATCTTGAACTTTGTTGTTCCTCGTTGTATTAGATCATTGGGTATTGTAAGTTTAGACAAGTCAAATATAAAGCTTCATAGTGTGGTCACATATATATTGATAGATAAATTTATGGTCAGTTTATGGTATCACATCTTAGGGTAACTATTAAGGGTCATCAAGGGTTTAGTGTGAGTGTACCACTAAAAATATTATGTGAGTTGATAATAAAAGTAACATGACTTTATTACACATTAGGTTGCAATAGGTGTATGATATTCCCCATAACTGTTCCTCATGTACTTTGTATTTCCATATGCTTATGTCTAAGAAGATAGTGATGAAACAAAAATGTGGTATGAATTGACTTGATTGAACCATATAATCATGGTAATATCCTATATGATGCACTACTAGCAAGACTCATGATGGCTTGACTTCATATGGACTGTTGATTGAAATGAAATTATATTATTGTTGATGAACACCTTTGCGATTACATTAATGGCCGGTAAGGACTATTATGAACACATGATTGTTTGTTTACTATGAACTGACATCCTTGATGGTATGATGCCAAGTTATGGAATTGTGGGTTATTGTTGTTATCATGAATTGCAATATCCAGTGGAGTGTAAATTGTACAGTGGAAGTTATCAAAAGGTAAAGTCAATGGATAGTTGTCTCATGCAAGATGTTTATCTGTCATCCTTGTTATGTATTTTTGGGAGTTGATATTACTTCTGAGAAGGTGTTATGACAATGCTTGTAAGTCAATAATGTCGTGTGGAAGGATTAATGTGTCGTGGAAGTAAAGTACTTTAGTTTGATTGAATACCAGTTAGTTTTGACTTGGAATGTACCATATAGGTATTTTGATGTAAAACCGTGCAGTCCATGTTCTAGTATCCTTATGATAATGTAGTGCTTGTAATACTGGGATTAGGATTGTGGATATATACATTGTGGTGCTATGTATAATTGTGGATGTGTTGTTGAGACGAATTTGGTGATTCCCTGGCAGGAGGATAGGCCTAGTTACAAAGGAAACTCTGCCGAAATTTCTGAAACATTTAGGAGTTAGTGAAAATTTAGAGACTGGAGGTAGGTTAGAAAAGAGATGTTTGATGTTAAAGTGTTTGGGAAATACTATACTCCTCATTCGAGGACGAATGATCCTAAGGGGGGAGAATGTAAGGCCCTAGAAAATTTCGCTAAGGAATATAGGATTCTATGGTGCCACGTAGGCTAATTATTATATTTTATGTGCTATGAACATGATGGACATCAATTAGACTTGATAAATATGAGTATGAGTCTTATGGTAAGTGGTATGAAGTCCAAATGGAAGCCCAAGTGTAAGCCAAATGGGAAAATTTTCGAAATAGGCCAAAATTCCAAATGGATTCGCATATAGCTCCACTTCAAATGATCATATATAATTATTTATAAGGTTTTATGTGGTGTATAGCATATCAAATGAAAGCCCATTGAGTCTAGTTTCCAACGCTTCAAACCGTTCGTCATTTGGACATTCCTACACAAAGTTATGATCAAATTACCAAAGGCTGGAAAATGCTGTCTTGTGTGAAATGTGCGACCGCATTCCTGTCGCATTGTTAACTTTGCGGTCGCATTTCTACCGCAAATTGAACCCGAGAACCCCAGTTAATTCTTCTATTTTTATAGCCCGACCCCATTTCAATATATAGGCTTTGGGGTTCATTTTGGGGTCATTTCTTAGTGATTTTAGAGAGAGGTGAGAGCATTTTAGAGAGAGAAGGAGGAACCCAACATCCAAATCATCCAAATCTTGCATCAATCTTCAAGAATCAAGAACCCAATAGCAAGTTCTTCATCTAAGAGGTAAGATTCTATACCCTAAGGTTTAATTTCGAGTTTGGTGTATAAGATGAGTTATTGAGGTATGATTCTTGGGTTTATTAGTATTGTGTATACATGCATGTACAACTTAGGTTTATGGGAAGATTGTTTAACTTAAATAACTAAAGATTGGGTTAGGGAATGAAGGAAGTCTTAAAAAGGGGATTCGAAATCAAGATGCTCAACTAGTGTTTGATAAATTGTTCAAATGAGCTAGTTTCATGAATATCTTTCTAATATGTGTTTAAATTTGTTATGTTTCATAGTAGATTGGAATTGCTAGAGTTTTTGGAGTGTTGTAGTAACTTAAGGAAAGCTCAATCGAGGTATGTATGGCTAACTTTGATTCTTGTGAAATCGCCCTTATGTGTGCAATTCTTTTGGCATGTGTTAATTTGAGAGATTGTGTGTAATTTGTTGATTTTGTTGTTGGGTATCTAATTGATGTTAAACTACATGTGGTATGGTATGAAATATGAATTGAAAGATAACAAGGGAATTGGAATTGGTGAAGAATTGTGAATAATGGTTATGATGGCCTTTATGGCACCTTGTGGAAAAGAAACGAAACACTTGAGAATTGGTTTATTGTGGAAAGAGACGAAGCACTTGAATTGTGGAAAATTGTTGAACATACTTGTGTGAATATTTTTGATTATGGAAATATTGTAACTTGGTTGTGATATTGGCTTGATAAGTAATTGAGAACATGGAACAATGTGCAAGTTGCTTATTTGAACTTGTTGAAATTGTGTGTAGTACCTTATCTGCTGTTTGAAATTGTTGTGTTTTAAACCGTAAGGCGGGGTCGTGTTGCGCGCCGCAACGTGAGGAAATAAGGTGTGGGTTGGGGTGATAAGGGTGGCCGAGGTAATAAGGGTGGTCGGGGGCAATAAGGATGGAAAGCGATCGAAATCGCTATTGAAAATTGATACAAAAATCAATGATGTGAAATTGTGAAAGGAGACAAGCAGGAGAGTTTGCAACCTGGGGGGCACTGATTGCCCCTATGTTTGACTACTTGCAATTTGTGTGGTTGATTGGTTGTTGTTCTATTTGTTTACCTTGAACGTGTTTGTGTTGAGGCTTATCTGAAATGAGTAAAAGGTGGAAAACATGGTTGGCCGGCTTGATTAGTTTTGATGTAATTTAATGGCTTGAGTTTACTTGGGACAAAGTTTGTCCATACATACCAGTACAATTCAAATGTACCGACGTCCCTTTTGCCGGGGATGCTACATTCGTATTATGATTGTAGGTGAATCAGTAGCAGGTACTTCAGCTCATCGGCAGTAGCATCCTTCATCTTCCACTGCCCATTTTGGTGAGCCCCTTTCCTTTCGGGGCCCTACGTGGCTCATGCCACTCTTGTTTAGACTTTATTTTGATTTTTTGTAAGGTATAGCCGGAGCCTTGTTACCGGCAAGTATTGTATCGTCCTTTGTATCCTAGAGGTTCCGTAGACATGTAAACTGTGGGGGATTCGAGGCTCATGTATATATTATGTTGGGCGTTGTAAAAACCGTAAACTTGTTAATGAATCACTCGCATGGTTATGTTTGTATATTGTGAAATCAGTTATAATTGGTAAGGTATTTGGTTAATGAGAAATAATCAACACAGGGGTAACACGTGGGAATGAAAGGCACCCAGGTCCGCTTGACTGGGGCTACCTAGTCAGGCGCCGGTCATGTCCCTCGATTTGGGGCGTGACAACTACACTTTGTGCGGTCCGCACTGGTGTAAGCTAATGTGAGGACTCTTGAAGTTAGTCACCGCGGCAGCATTGTATTTAGTGCGGTCCGCGGTGGATCTCTGCGGCCACGGTCCCTTTTGTGTGGATTGCAGAGGCCTGCTTCCAAAGGTTTGTGTAATACAATCCAGCGCGAATCGCGGTCTATTTTGTGCGGCCGTGCTGGTAGGTGAGTCTGGGCCCCATGGGATTCTCTATAAATAGACTTCAAGGGTCTCCTGTTACCCTTTTCAAAAAATTAACTCTCAGAAACCCTAAAACTACTGTTCATCTTCTCTCTTCATGGTAATAGCTTGTTTGCATTGTGTTGATTCACTTTTTCTCAATATATGGTAACCATTCACCCACTTCTTTTTAGTTTAATTGTTTAATTTCATTTTATTTTCTTTTATGTTATCTTTGTAGTCTTCTCCTCCCATTATTCTTCAATTTTTAGGTTAGTTTAGTTTAAATGTTAAATTTTGTGTGCTTGGTGAGCATAATTAACTGGGTAATTGAGTAGGGACAATATCTAGGTGAAAACTTGAACTAAGATGCAAAACCCAATAACCCTATCTCAGTGCCATATTTGGGCACCCTCTGCGGACCGTGGTCTTGTTTGTGCAGTCAATGGTGATTATTTTTTGAAAGTTGACCTTAAGCCCAGTGCGTTCGCACTGCATTTTGGGCGGACCACACTGACCCATCGTGGCTGCGATACTTCTTTGTGTGGACTGCGGTGGTGAGAATCAGAGACCTTCTTTTTAGTACCTTATACCTATGTGGATCACAGTCCTTCTTGTGTGGTCCACGCTGGCTTCAGTGCGGCCACACTACCATTTTATGCAGTCCGCACAGGCCATGTTCTGCAACTATGTCTACAACTGTCTGCTTCTGTTCAGCAATTCATTCTGCACATATTTTTCTCTTTTTTCTATTGATACTAACAATGTTAGATACTGTGTTTGTAGATAATGGTTAAACAACAAGGAGGAGAAAGATCTAAACAACGCGGGAGAGGTGAATCCTCCCGGGGAGGCAAATGAAAGAAGATGATAATACTCACTCCCCAAGCTCGGGAAAACATAAAAAAGACTAGGAAGCTGATAAAAAAACAAATAGATCTACTTCTCATTCTTTTGAGAGTGAGTATGAGCCTTCACATGATGTTTCCTCAGATGCCATTCCCACTCATGTCCATGACTAGCCCGGAAGGTTCAGACTGACTGATGACACTTTTCCATGATCACCCTCTATCCGAAGGCCAATCAATGCCGTTTCTGAGACGTTTGAGGGATCAGAAGCTGGTAGTGGGGAAAACTCCACTTCCCCCACAACTTCATTATCTAAGGAGAGTGCATGCGAAAATGAGGAAGAGTTGCAAAGAGCTAAAGGTGGTGAGCCTTAGATGGGAGGCATTACCCAAACTAGGAAGCCCAATATTTGGGAGGATAGATTTGTTAGCCACGTGGCATACCATAAGTTTAGGGAGTGGTGGCTGGAGAGGCATTTGATAACGGAGCGGGGTTCCATTGACAAAGACTTACTACCCCACAACCCTGACATGCAGAGAAAATTTTGAACTAGAGTGGGATGGGAAATATTTATAGAACATGGTCAAGGAGTTTTATTGTAATGTAGCCCACATAGTCAAGGGTTCTAAAGTGACCAAGGTTCGAGGCAAAAAGGTGTTGTTCGACGGGAAGTCTCTAAATTATTATTTGGGCTTCAATGAAGAGAATGAGACTCTATATATCTGGCAAAGTTTGAGATGGGCGTGAAGGTCCGTCCATGGTTAGCTCAGTACTTGGCAATCCAGGCACCATTCCAGAGTGGTTGACTGGTGGGGTCAAAATATTGCAGAGGACCCTGAATTTTAATGCTAGGTGTTGGGACCTTTGTTTTCAGCCGTTTGGACCCGACCATGTATGGCCAACCCATCCCTCTCCACCAGGCTGTGCTGGTTGCGTCAATTATGGTGGCATACCCCATAAATGTGGGTAATATGATGACCCGCATTATCTCCTAAGTGGGTGCAGAGAATGACCAGAACTACGCATTCCCTAATACCCTCTCTATGTATTTCCGGGACTTGAAGGTGGAAAAGAAGGCCTATGATGTCAAGGCCAAACCGGTATACCCGTTTTCATGGTATAGTTTGAAGGGGCCAGACAACCCCAAGGACAAGAACTATAAGGCCTCTGCTTCTGCCCAACTGGCCAATATGAAGAGCAGTTGTGGTAAAGGCCTTCAATGAGCCTACCTCTATAGTTTCTGACATGCCTACTGGACCTTCCACTACTGCTAACTTGCCTCATGGTCCTTCTACCTCAGATGGCCCGGAGATTCCATCTTCCCGGGCCCATCCTATCACTGCCCACCGGTTGTGCTAGACTCTTTAGAGCCCGAACAACTAGATGTCTACCACTTCATCCAAGTTGTCTACCTTGACCTCCACCATTGCAGCTCAGTCGGCTCCTCATCCAGCACATATCCCACAGTCTATAGAGGATTCCTTGAAGAAGATACTTGATAGCCAAGAGAAGATACTGTAAGGCCCCGTAAAATGTTTGTGCATGAAACCTAGTATTTGTGGTGCCATGGTCTGAATAATGTGTTAGGAATGCGCAGAATTCTTCGCGGCGAGCAAGCTCGCCGCGGTTCGGACCCTTGGTAATGATTTAAGTTTCAAAAATGTAAAGAGTTAATTTTTCCAGAAAAATGTCGATTCTGCGGTCACGAATGCGACCGCAGATCTACTATGCGGACCGCATTCTTGCCGCACAGCTTAACAGAAGGTTTACAAAATTTGGTGTTGAGAATGCGGTCGAAATATGATCGCAGAATGGATCTGCGGATCGCAGATCTACCGGATAAATTCTCGAAGGTGTTTGAGTGTCAAATCTGCGGTGCACTATGCGACCGTAGATCAAGAATGCGGAGCGCATTTTGGTCGCATTCCGTAACAGAACTTGTGTAAATTTTGAGGCAATTCCACGGTCACTATGCGGACCGCATGTTGATTCTGCGATCGCAGATGCGACCGCACAATTGACCCGGCCCAAAAATTTTATAAAATTCAACCCGACCTATTCTTTAATATAACGCCTTTCTCTTTCATTTTATCATATCATCTTACCAAAATTAGAGAGAGAAGAGAGGGATTTTAGAGAGAGAAGTCTTTCATCCACAAAGATTGCTCCAACTACTTAGTTCAAGGGATTCTAGGGCAAAGATTCAACTTCCCCAAATCAATTGAAGGTAAAAACCCTAGCTATTTCCTCTAATTTTCAGTTTTAAGATGGGAAAGGAGAGGGTTGCATATAATAGCTTTTCAAAATGGAATTTTACACTCATGCATGATTATTAAACTTGACTTTTAGTAAAGAGGAAGTGGATAGGCGTAAGAGTCTACAACACGAGGTCGGCAAAGATAGGGTAGCTTGGGTAAGCATAAAGTAGGAAGTTAACGGAACAAAACTCGATACCAGGTATGTATGGCTAATTTTGATTCTTGTGAAATCGCCTATATGTGTGGAATTGTTTGGTTCGTGTTAACTTGACAATTTTTGTGAAATTCTTGATGTTGTTGTTGGATACTCAAATTACTGTTGAACTATCAGTGACGTAATATGGGATACAAACCGAAAGATAAATGAGAGTTGAATTTGGTAAAGGAATTGTGAATAATGGCTATGATGGCATATATGGTACCTTGTGGAAAACAAACGAAACACTTGAGGTGTGGTAAGTTATTGAACATAAAAGTATGAACATCCTCGATTTTGGAAACATTGTAACTTGGTCGTAATATTGGCTTGAGAAGTAATTGAGAACATGAACCAATGTGTAAGTTGCTTATTTGAACTTGTTGTAATTGTGTGTAGTGCCTTATCTGTTGTTTGAGATTGTTGTGTTTCAAAACTGTACGGTGGGATCAGGTTGCGCGACGCAACATGAAGAAATAAGGTGTGGGTTGGGGTGATAAGGGTGGGTGAGGTAATAAGGGTGGACGAGGTAATAAGGATGGAAAACGATCGAAATCACAAATGAAATTGATACAAAATCATTGATATGAAATTGTGAAAGGAGACAGCAGGAGAGTCTGCAACCCGTGGGGCACTAATTGCCCCTTTGTTTGACTACTTGCAATTTATGTGGTTGATTGGTTTTTGTTCTATTTGTTGACCTTAAACGTGCTTGTGTTGAGGCTTATCTGAAATGAGTAAAAGGTGGGAAACATGGTTAGTTAGCTTAATTGATTTCTTGATGTAATCTATTTGCTGTCTTGTCATCGTGATTCTTATTTAACGGCTTGAGTTTACTTGGGACAAAGTTTGTCCATACATGCCAGTACAATTCAAGTGTACTGACGTCCCTTTTGCCGGGGACGCTGCATTCGTGCTATGATTGTAGGTGGATCAGTAGCAGGCACTTCAACTCATCGGTAGTAGTATCCTTCACCTTCCACTGCCCATTTTGGTGAGCCCCTTTCTTCCTCGGGGCCCTGTGTGGTTCACGCCACTTTTGTTTAGACTTTATTTTGGTTTTGTAAGGTATAGCCGGAGCCTTGTTACCGACAAGTATTGTATTCCCTATTGTATCCTAATGGCTTTGTAGACATGTAAACTGTGGGATTCCAGTCTTATATATATATTATATTATGTCGGGCATTGTAAAAACTATAAACTTGTTAATGAATCACTCGTATGGTTTTGTTTGTTTATTGTGAAATCATTTATGATTAGTAAGATATTTGGTTAATGAGAAACAATCAACACAGAGGTAACACGTGGGAATGAAAGGCACCCAGGTCCGCTTGATTGGGGCTACCCGGTCAGGCGCCGGTCATGTTCTCCGATTTGGGGCATGACAAACTTGGTATCAGAGCCTAAGGTTTTAAAGTGTCCTAGGATGTCTCGGAGCCGTGTCTAGTAGTGCCCTTCTTATCGGTGTGTTGTCGACCACATCGGATAAGTTGGGGGCTACACGGGCATTTAGGAATTAACTTATTTCTTTGTTAATCTATATCGTGCGGTAAAGTGCAATGTGGAAGTATTTGTGTCTAATTCGCGCCTTGTTCCCAAATTTTCAGAATATGGCGCCTAAGAAGAAGGCTAGACTCAGCTTTGGGGCCAATGCCCGCCCGAGTGCGGCTGCTAATCATGTACCTGATGCCATGGGCGAGAATGACCCACCAGTCCCGAATTTGCCTGGCCCATCTGTTCAAAACCCAAGTGTCCCTATTCCAGCCGCGGCAGAGGATGCCACCATTCCTCCTGCCGGTGTTCCTGACTCGGATACAGTTCCCGCTTCGGGCTCTGGTATCTCTAATGAAGAACTTAGGGGAGCCATCCATATGTTAACACAGTTAGTGGCTGCCCAGGCCCAGAGATCCCATGATGCCCCTGCATCCTCCAGCGGACAGGGAGATTCCTTTGGCTCCAGAGTCCACCAGTTCTTGCGATTGGCCCCTCCAGAATTTTCAGGTACCGATCCAGAGGCTGACCCACAGGAATTCCTTGATGAGATATACAAGACCCTCGGAGTGATGAAGGCTACAGATATAGAGGGGGTAGAGTTGGCCTCTTACAGGCTGAAGGGAGCGGCACGTTCATAGTTCGAAATGTGGGAGGATTCCCATGAGGAAGGGAGCCCTCCGGCCAGATGGGATGAGTTCGTGGATACATCATGGACCACTTCTTGCCTACTGAGACAATGGTAACCCGTGCCACTAAGTTCGAGGTCCTCAAACAGGGAAGTATGAGTGTTTAGGAGTATCACGTGGAGTTCGTAAGGTTGTCCAAGTACGCTCCTCATTTAGTGTCGACCATGGATGCCCGGGTTCGACGGTTTGTTCAGGGCCTTAGCCCCTTGGTAGTGAATGAGGCCGCCACAGCAGCTTTGCACTCAGATATGAACTATGGGAGGATCGTGGGGTTTGCTAAGGCCACAGAGGCCAGGAAATTGAAGATTCGTGCAGAAAGAGAAAGTAGCAGCAGGGCCCGGTCAATGGGTCATTCAGGGAGATCACTTCCAGGGAGAGGGTCATCAGGGCCATCCCAGTCATATGCTCAGTCCTCCGCGAGTGCATCACCATCTGTGCACAGTCATCAGCAGGGCAGTTATTCGAGACCCGGTTCAGACAGCAGGAGGTCTCGTCAATCTGGTCGTCCTGGGGTGAGGTCCCCGTAGCAGGGGAGACCTACATGCCCCAAGTGTGGGAGATTTCATACAGAGACTTGCTACCTTAACATCCCGATGTGCTTTAGGTGCGGGGTGAGAGGTCACATTCAGCGGGACTGCCGTGCACCCAGTCAGGGTATAGGTACGGGATCTACTCAGTCATCCGGTTCTTCGGCTGCTACATCATCAGCGCGTACTCCAGCATCAGTAGGGCGTGGTGCAGCTAGGGGTGGACCTAGCCGATTCTATGCATTGAGTGGCTGCCAGAATGCCGAGGCTTCTCCAGATGTTGTTATAGGTATCCTGTCTGTTCAGACTATTGATTGTTATGCCCTTATTGATCCGGGGTCCTCCTTGTCTTATGTTACTGCATTCATTGCTTCAAGTTTTGGGATAGAACCTGAACAGCTTCATGAGCCGTTCTCTATGTCGACTCCGGTTGGTGATTCTATTTCAGCCTCACGAGACTATAGAAACTGTGTTGTCATGGTGAGTGGCCGTGTTACCACAACCGATCTTATTGAGCTTGGGATGGTTGATTTTGATGTAATTATGGGGATGGATTGGCTCTATTCATGCTTTGCCAAGCTTGACTGTCGGACGAGATTTATGAGGCTCGAGTTCCCTAACGAGCCAGTTATTAAATGGAGAGGAAATGGTGTAGTGCCAAGGGGTAGGTTTATTTCCTACCTTAAGGCTTTGAATATGATTAAGAAGGGGTGTATCTATCACTTGGTTCGGGTGATGGACACCACCTCAGAGGTGCCTACCCTCGAGTCCGTGCCAATTGTGAATGAATTTCCTGAAGTGTTTCCGGATGAGCTTCCAGGCATCCCGCCGGATAGGGAGATTGATTTTGGGATCGATGTATTGCCAGATACTCAACCAATATCCATTCCACCATACAGAATGGCACCCGTAGAGTTAAGGGAGTTAAAAGAGCAGTTGAGGGATTTACTAGAGAAAGGGTTCATACGACCGAGTGTGTCGCCGTGGGGTGCTCCGATTCGCTTTGTCAGAAAGAAGGATGGGTCACTTCAAATGTGTATTGATTATAGGTAGCTCAACAAAGTCACCATCAAGAATATATATCCTTTGCTTCGAGTGGATGATCTATTTGACCAATTGCAGGGAGCGAAGTTCTTCTCAAAGATTGATTTACGGTCTGGGTACCACCAGTTGAAAATCAGGGAGCAGGATATTCCTAAGACCACCTTCAGAACTCGTTATGGTCACTTCGAGTTTTTGGTCATGTCTTTTGGGCTAACCAATGCCCCAGCAACTTTTATGGACCTTATGAATCGGGTATTCAAGCCATTCCTAGATTCGTTTGTGATTATATTCATTGACGACATCCTCATCTACTCTCGGAGCAGGGAAGATCATGCCATTCACCTCAGAGCAGCATTGCAGACCCTTCTTCAGCATCAATTGTATGCCAAGTTCTCAAAATGTGAGTTTTTGTTGGAGTCCATAGCCTTTCTAGGGCATGTTATTTCCAGTGAGGGGATTCAGGTGGATCCTCAGAAGATTGCGGCAGTGAAAGATTGGCCAAGACCCACGACCCCGACAGAGATTCGTAGCTTCTTGGGTTTGGCAGGGTACTATCGGAGGTTTGTAGAGGGATTCTCAACCCTCGCCTCCCCATTGACTAAATTGACACCAAAGGCAGTTAAATTCCAGTGGTCCGAAGCATGTGAGAAAAGTTTCCAAGAATTGAAGTCAAGATTGACCTCAGCACCAGTATTGTCCTTGCCAGAAGGCACAGAGGGATTTGTATTCTATTGTGATGCCTCCAGAGTCGGTTTGGGATGTGTATTGATGCAGCGCGGAAAGGTCATAGCTTATGCTTCCAGGAAACTCAAGAACCATGAGAAGAATTATCCGACGCATGATTTGGAGCTTGCAGCTGTTGTGTTTGCCTTGAAAATATGGCGACACTATCTTTATGGGGTTCATGTAGATGTGTTTTCAGACCACAAGAGCCTCTAGTATTTGTTCAAGCAGAAAAAGTTGAATCTGAGACAGCGGCGGCGGTTAGAATTGCTCAAGGACTATGATATGAACATATTGTACCATCCATAGAAGGCAAATGTGGTAGCTGACGCTCTTAGTCGAAAATCCATGGGTAGTTTGGCTCATTTTGGTATGGATCAGAGACCGCTGGCTCGGGAGGTTTACCAATTAGCCAGTTTGGGGGTTCGGATCTAGGCGTCAGAAGAGGGGGATGTTTTGATGCATAATGGAGCAGAATCATCATTGGTCGCATAAATCAAGGAAAAACAGTTCATGGATCCAGCATTGGTTCGGGTGAAGGAAGTAGTTATGAATAACAAGACCTCAGCATTTGTACGCAGCAGCGAGGATGGTGTATTGTGGTGCCAAGGTAGACTATGTGTTCCGGACGTGAACGAGCTTCGGGAGAGGGTAATGGCAGAGGCTCATATTTCCAGGTATTCGGTACACCCAGGTTCCACGAAAATGTATCATGATCTTAAGGAGATTTATTGGTGGAACGATATGAAAAAGGGATGTGGCAAGCTTTGTAGCTAAGTGCCCGAACTGCCAACAAGTGAAGGCCGAGCATCAACGGCCAGGTGGATTAACTCAGCTTATAGAAATACCAAGGTGGAAATGGGAGATGATCAATATGGATTTCGTGGTGGGGTTACCTCGCACTCGGCGTAAGTTCGACTCAATATGGGTGATAGTGGATCGACTCACCAAATC